>JACCPG010002776.1:0-47118 GCA_016069955.1 Drepana arcuata | reverse complement strand
AATGGAATAGGAAACAGACACGGTTCACTTTTGATACATCATTAGTAACATGAGAGATAGTTGCAAAGTTATCCCACAAAATGATGAACAACTTTTGCCGTTGTAGTGTGTTTTGTCATAGTTATCGTAAATGAAAATGACGACTTGTCTCAGATTGGAGGACCCCAAACTTGAGCGGCGATAAGGCACTGTATTCCTTAACGATAACTATTACGATTATTATACCGTTTGGGAGCGACATTTCATCTTAGTTTAAGATCAGTTTTCGAATAAGCTTGTCCTGTTTCCTCCATTAGAATGTTTATTTGTATACATATAGGCCCATTGAAGTTTGATGCATTATCTTTCCCGAAATGCCACCATAATTTTTTTCGCTTATAACAGATTTAAAAAAGGAACAAGCGTTCACATGCGTTACGATTATTTTTATTTATAGATTTATTAATTAGTATACGATTTTAGTACAACACCTATGGTTTAAAAGATCGAGAGTTTATAGATAAATGTTTCAAAAACTCCGTGATTACTGAAGCTGAAGTTATGCATTCATAATTAATTTTCGTATATCTAAGACTGCCTGTTTTAGGAATCATTCATATGAGATTGTATAACACATACATCATCGCGCCGCCGAGGCTTAGCTGAGGGAATAGAGCCAGTTCTCTCTGGAGTTTAAGACCTCTTTAACTCTAACAATTATCGCCACTTCAAACACGCTCGCCGGTTCAAGAACTCTTGACGTGCCCATCCTTGAGTGTTCGATTCTCTAAAGTTATGTAAATAATAATTACAAAATTAACATTTATAATAGCAGTAGTAAAAACTTGTAATAGTAAAATATATTTTCTCTAGAATTCCGTATTCAACGGAAACGAAAGAAGAAGAGTGCAATATTTCGTTCTTTATATGTATTTAAATGACTTGCTTCAAGGGTCCGCTAAGGGATAAGCAGAAGTGGAACCTAAACTCCTTTCAGCAAAGAAATTGTAAATACCAACGTGACAGATGGCGAGTCCTTCATCTACATTAAAAAAATATTCAAATACTTTCTTGGAGTTCCATAAGTGGAAATCAAATATTCAAGTCCATAGGCAGTGGTAACCGCATACCATCAGGCGGATCGCATGCATCGCGTAGTATAAAAAAAATATTTTATTTGTGGCGACATTAGCTAAAAAGTCATTTCATACGTTGAATTAAACAAGCTAACAAAATAAAGATTTATGTACGAACTTTTTACTCCTTTATAGCTTCATATAACTGCTTTAAAATTGCACTCAATCATAAAATCATACTAGAGGGCGTAATCCCGATTTAATTTGTCTCTAAAATAATTTTAATGCAAAAGTTTTAATAAGCTATTCATGTAATATTGTATTCCAGATATAAATAAATTATAGTGTTTATACACATCTTAAATAAACAATATTAAACGAAATAGATTGGAAAAAGAAAACAAACTAAGCTCTTTAATTTCCCGGATTTTATTTTCGAATAGGAAATTAAAAACGAGGTCTTGAGAAATCTCTAGTATGTGCGCTCAAAGAAAATGAGACCTATTTGTGTAGGAAACTCGACTGGAATTGCTAAAGTAATATTAAACCTTACGGACTGGGGACCAATAATAGTGTTCGTATTATTTTCGTTCACATTTTTGATGGTTGCTTATACTCTTACGATGAACTGGTTTAACAACACTTAATAATAATACGCTTTGCTCCGAATATTAGTACAAGACTCTGAGGTATATGAAATTCTGTTAATAGCTTAGTACTTTCACGTATTACAAGGGTCTCCGAAGACGTTAAGTGCCAACCTGACGACAGGTGGCGAGTCCATCGCCGTCAAGCAGAATTGCTTTTACTTACATTTTTGAATATCTTTTCAAACATATCGAGGTTTGCAAATACAGAAATTAGCATTTGAATCCTAAACTACTAATTATAATTATCTTTAGAAACATTTCTCATAAATTTAGAGCGCAAGATTTTTAGTGCGTTGATCTTTCGGCTTTACTATTCTCATGTAACTATCGAGAATCGTGAAAATCCTAACTGGAAACCCACTTGTCACCACTGGACTTCAAAACTAAAAGTAAATAAATGAAAGCTTAGATTTATAATTTGCTCGTAGTTGTCGTCTTTGCCAATGTATAAGTTCATCCATGGATGCCAAAGGTAATGATACTTTGCGCTCTTTCAACACGAGCGTGCAATTAAGGCGAGTTTCCATGCGTAACGGTGGTAACAGTCCAAGTTTAAGTTATTAGCCGAGCAATATAACTTGGATAAATGTTAAGTATACCTACAGTATACTTGATCGTTCATTATGAGTTTGACTGCGAATAATAATAATGATCCAGATTAAACTTTACTATAGATTTCGGTGACCGATTTCGTTATTATGGTAATCATATTTATGTAGGTTAATAATAAAAATACCAAAACAACAACCAAAAATATAAAGAATAATGTGGATGAGACGAAAGTATTATGTGAGACTATAGAGAGTCTATATGCGCTCTAATCTAGTGAGTGAGTCCCTTGAGGGACTCGCCGCTTGGTGATATAGATCTAAGGGCAAATACTTCTCAGCTGTTAACACATAGTAGGGCCTGTATTAAGGCCACTATCATCGTGACAGTATGTTTGTTATTAAATTACGTGCGTATATTATTCTGGCCGTCATGAATAAAATTAGGCACCGTTTAAACCCACGACTTCCTAACCGTTGTTGTTACCAGCTGAGCTCATCTTCCATCCTAACTCGCATGTTGCCTTTAACCCTTCTGTTACCAGCTGAGCTCATCTTCCATCCTAACTCGCATGTTGCCTTTAACCCTTCTGTTACCAGCTGAGCTCATCTTCCATCCTAACTCGCATGTTGCCTTTAACCCTTCATACGGGGAAGATTTTATGCTCATGAAAATGGCATTGTATTATTGATCTCCGAAATGTGCATAGTTGTATGTATTGTAATACCACTCAATAGATGGCGCAAAAGCTTTGAAAAAGAGGTCTTTGACAAGATCTGTCAAAGTTATTTTATTTTATGAATAGTCTTTGCAGTAGTTTGGCACGCTGTCAGCCGCGAAAATAAGTTACCGACTTATATTAGCAAAAGTTGCGAGCGCTAGATGGTATTCATTTCATGGGGCAAAGTCTTCATAGTATCGTTCAGGATATGGTTTGTGAGTGTAAAGCTTATCTTTATGTCTGCGTAGAAATACAATAAAAAATTAGCACCAACCAACCTCCGGATACTTGCAAAAACATGATTATGATGTAATTGTCGACTAATTTTAATTAAAAATATCCCCTAGTACTAGTCCGCGAAATAACGGAACAAAAGAAACAATAAAGTGGCCCATTATAAGCCATTGTTCCCGGCCACGTCCTGCCCGGTAACAATCCGCTTTCTTACAAGAGGGTTGCACGTTAACCGATCATTTTCATACTTATTGTTCGGCTAAAAACGGCCTCTTATTTCCCGGTTAAACTTCAACGATTTCCGTTTCGTCTAGACCGGCTCTGAAATCTAATTTGCGCTGTCCTGTCTGATAAATTTCTGGTGATTTATCCTACAACTTGACCAAATTTATACTTAACCATACCATATTTTTCATTTTAAATGTAAGGGCAAGTGGCCTGGAATTTAATTTATAGAGAAATCGTAGCAGGTAACTTGTCAATGCAAGTTACCTCAATAGTGGAAATTAAAAGGACACTGCAACAAAAAAGTATATTTTTTCTTCACAGATGTATGCAGATTTTTTCTCGATGTTTTCCATGAGACTGGTGGCGGGGCAATTCACTATAGGCACTTTAATAAAAATAGCATTGTGACAGATAGCCGGTGGTACCTCCGGGCTAACAAACACCAGACTCCGTTCACCTTAGTATATTCTTCATAACAATAATACATTCAATAGCTGGGCTCCACTTTACGATATGTCACACATCTTGCATTCGATCTGACGCACGTATGTTAATCCTCGTGATTAATCCTGCCTCTTCCACTCATTCCCTCAACCTTTCCTTTTAAGGTTTTTATCAAAGTATATCTATAAACATATAATTTGCTATCAATAATTAGTTTCACTACATAGTCAGGCCTAGTATGTCAATTCTCAATTTGAATGAAACTATCGATACGCACATAATTCCCACAACGCATTGAATACACAATAACATCTCTATATTTCTCACGAAAACAAAGGAGCAGCTACGTCTTTTCAAATTTAAAAAAAACCCGTGCTGGCGTGACTTTCGTACTAATGGCCCTTATGCAGGAGAGCTCTTGCGGAAAACTGGGAATTAACGGAAGGTGGAACGAATCAGCTGACTGTTGACACGTGTTATGATGAACACAGTTCCCACTTAGGACGCCGTAAATGCAAGCAGGTTAAAAATAACTATTATTAAACTATTATTATATAAATTATCCGTCCACCAATTCACTTTCTTGGGGCTCTTCAAATTCCTGCGCAAGCGACACCCTTGGTGTTCCAAACGCCCATAGATGGTGATAACCGCTTACTGTCGGACTGATCACATGCTATGAAAAGTAATCTTGTTAGAACAAGACACGCAGACTAACCTTATTGCCGAGAAGGCTTTTGACGGGCTTATTTAGGAACAGCGAGGTTAATACCCCATTGCTCTAAGAAATTCGCCTTCTTCGGTGAAATCTTAAATATTCAAGGTAGACTTCTTCATTCGAGAACACATTATCTCGTTAATGATCTGATGAATGTGGACAAAGGGTAATAGGTAAGCCTATCTAGAACTGGCGCTCTACTCTCTCTCTGCCTACCCCGTTAGAGACTCGGCGTGGTGATAAAATGTATGTTCTGATTAGTTTTTAGTATCAGTTCTATTTTTTTTCATCATAATGCTCATGCTAAGTATCTAATAAAACATTCGACGCTACTAAATTGCCACTTCGGGTGATAGCTGACACCACACGGCCATCTTGACTATTATAAACAAAGAAATGGATTGCTCTTACCTACATATATAAAAAAAAAACAAATGAACGGGATTTGAGAATGCATAGCATTCCAGACTAACTTCCTATATAATTATCTAGAAAGTTTATATAGGGACGAAAGCAACTGTGAATTATATCCCTTTGCGATACAACAGTTAATATTCATTAAGATAGTCCCAGGGAAGGAAAGTCTATTTTCACTGTTTCCAGCGTACCCTGTTCTCACCCCCGGTTCGGTGCCGCAGGGGAAATGCGAATTACGACATTGCTGATTCTCAACAAATTGCAATTATCTCGCTAAAAGGGATAGTATACAAGCCTGCACTTGGAATGTTTCGGTTTTCTTTTCGATGAAATTGTTTGCTATTCGAATCGATCGGACACTCAAGGCTGGGAACGTCTAAAATATTCGAAACCGGCGAACATGTGTGAAGAGACTGATGAATGCCTATGGTATGTTAGTCAACTTTCTCTGCCTACCTTCGGAGGGGCTCGGCGTGATGCTATGTTTGTGTTTATTGTTCGATGATATGACAAAATATAATATTAGCTAAGGGTGTATTTCGTTATTAGCTAGTATACATTTAAATCGTTACTGGTTGGATATTCTGTACTCATTATACTTATAATAATCTCACTAGAGTTATCATTTAATATTTTTATATTTAATATTTTATGATTGCAAGCGCGGATTATTTCATAGCAACGATAGTGACTGGATGATGTTATTAGCTCAGGTATTATATTCCATTGCATACGACTAGCTGCGCCACGCGATTCCACCCGTATTAAAAATAAATGTAAAATTGCTAAGAGAAGCTCTATATAGGACCTACAGAAGCGTAGTCCTGAAAATTTCGTAATTAGCCTACCACTAAAATAGCAAGAAAAATTGGTAGTACTGTAGCATTGGTTCGGTTCACACGCGTAGTCAGAGTAACAAATAACACCAACTAATTACTGTTCACAGGAAGCGATCACCAACTAATGGACTTGTCCTATAAGACAAATGAAAGTTGTAAAGGTCATGCGAGAAGTTATAAGCATCTGGCTCTTGAGAGGTTGTTTTGAAACTCGCTACAGACTAATGAACTGTGATAGGCGATAGTTATTTACAAAGAAACATGCCTATCTTCATAAACGGAATTAATACGATCCTGTACGGTGTCATGACTTTGGATTCGACCTAGATAAGTTACAGCAGATTCGCAAATTGAATATTATTTCCTTTTTATATCGTTTGTTTTATTAATTAATTGCACCTTCCCTTCACGCCTTCCATGGTCCCAAAAGGGGTACCGTGACAGATAGCGAATCCATCGCAGTTACTCAAGCACGACTATTACTATACATGCATACGTCTTTGAATTACTTCTCAAGTGCATGCAGGTTTCTCGATGTTTTCCGTCACCGTAAAGCTCGTGAGGTGTACTCAAGTTCAGAAAAACTCACTGATACAGTCGGAATTCGAACTTGCAATCTTTGTCGCAGACGACTGCTCGAACAACTTCTCTGACCATTCCTAAAAAGTATCTAAGTAAAGGTGAAAACCGCATAAAATTCATCGTCGAGTTCATAGCGTTAAGGCAAACGCAGCGGAATGTGTTTAACTCAGGCCGAACACGAACTTCCACCAATAATTATATTAAATGTCATTAGTATATAAATGAGGTAGTTATATACACTTTGATTCGCACGAAAGAAAAGTTTTATCATAAAATATAATGTCTCAGCTGACACTCCTAAGGACTCGTTCTGTCACTCAGAATGGAAGCTAAAATATGCGATGTCGTGACGAAAATGTATCAATCATGATATCGCTTGACGTTTAGGAGCTTCCGGAAACAGCCACTCCATGCAAATAGCTATAGACCCACTTTGAAGAGGTGGCCAAGAAAAATACTACTACCTGTACTTACTAAAATCATATTTGTTTATGTATAATACAGATTATATACTTTAATGCATATTATATCCAAATCGACTTATTTATGTCCATTACACAAATATCCAACACAAATATCCAATACGACCCGTCAACCTCAAGCTATAAAAGGCACCTTATCTAAGATCCCCAAAAAATTCATATTATATTTATGCCTTCCCACAAGAGTCCCTTAAATAGTTCGAATCCCGTCAATTTGATAAATACTTAATAATAATAAATACCTCGAGACAATTCCACACAAATTGACCTAGTCCCAAATTAAGCAAAGCTTGTGTTATTGTAACAACGATATATTTACTCATATAGATAGATATATACATAAATACATAGGATATCCAAGACTAAAGTACAAATACTCGTGTTCATCACACAAATGTCTGCCCTCAGCGGGATTCGAACTCAAGTTGCGCAGTCAGGAGCTATGTGGCAAAGTTAAACATCAAGAGCAAGCCTGCATTCGTTTGAGAAAATCAAAACCTACTACTAACTAACAACTAAATACACACTACAACTACTTAAACCCGTGCTTGAGAGATAGCAACGGAGTTTCGTATCACCTTAGCTCCTAAATATTACTCCGGCCAAAAGAGGGTCTACCAGAGGTCAGAGGTTGAAAAATACCTTTATCCTAAACAAGCGTTTATTCTAATACCATTAGAAACTGTAATCCCGAGGGGGTAGGCTATTCTGGCCAAAGAAACGTCAGTCAAAGTTCCCATCTTGTGAATGTTACGCCCCGCTTAGCCATTTAGTACAATTAAGTTAATGAGGCGACTGAAGCGATGAAATGAATGATCAACTTGAGTTTCATCAAGGGTTTACCGTCGGATCTATCTAAGGTAGGCGTAGTTACCAACGCTGCGTTAATGCATAAGTTGGAATTAATAGAAGAAGAGTACCTACAAGTACCTACAGACAAGCATATATGCGTTATGTATTTTATACAGATAAGACGGTTGCGGATAAATTATATATTATATAATACCGTAAGTATCAGTCGGCTTTGTGGACCCTGCAAACATCTTTCATTGTTCTTAGTCTCCTAGTGGGACTAACATGTACTATTCATAAATAATTACTGTACTGCGAATTTACTTAGATCATGAAACATTAATTTTATATTTATGAGTCTGTATAACACGAGATTTGTGGCAAAGAATTTTACCATCAGGCGGACCGCATGTTTGTTTGCCACCTTTACCGAAGTCAGTATTCAATTTTCCATAATCTACGCATATGTTGTTAAAACAAGTCAATTGGTTTGATCCGACGGTCAGTGCAGTATCGCAACAAATTAAGCTGATTACACACGTCCTGGGCCAGGTCAGTGTGACATGACGGTAATTGAAGAGAATTAGGCTCATTAGCTTGTTGCACACGGAACAGTTATATCAATTGGATGCCAGCGAGAAATATCAATTAACACCAACGCATACTGTGATCCACTGCCTGGTAGATTTGTGAATGCTGGAACCGATCATGAGGTCTCCCTGGACAAACTTCCTGTCTGTTCACGCTCACGCTAACGTTAGTTGCGGTAAATGTAGAGCAGTGTAGTCCATCACCGTTTCTCAAAAATGCGTACGGTCTTAACTTCTTCTCAACGTATCTCTCGTTCGTTTACTCTCGATTTTTTCTTCACCGTTAAGCTCATGGTGTGACTAATCACTGTTCATACGTTCAGAAAAACTTATTGGTACAGTGGGGATTCAAATTTGCAACCTTTGTGTCGCGGGCGATACTCAAGCCACTTGGCAAACACAGGTCTACAATTTATTAATAACTAGCTGTCCCGCCCAGCTTCGCCCGGGTGAAAAAGTTAAATTTCCTGAAACACGATCGCAGCGCCACCTATCGGGTCCAATTGTGATGTAAGCTATCCTACCTTTCAAGTTGGTTCAAACTGCTTATTAATATATTTTTTCCCGTTCTTGCAACATTTTTCATTTATGCTTCGCTCCTATTAATAGTAGCGTGTTTTATAGCCTAAAGCCTTCCTAGAGAAATGGACTATCCAACACAAAAATAATTTTTCAATTCCAATCAGTAGTTCCTGAGATTAGCGCGTTCAAACAAACAAACAAACTCTTCAGCTTTATAATATTAGTATAGATAATGAAATTTGAGATTTCAGATTTATCCTAACTCTACGTTGTTAATAGTTTAATCTAGTTTTAGTTACAATTGTTTGAGTTTTTTTACAAATTAACTTTACTTACTTATCCTCACGCCTTCCCACAAGGGTCCCCGAAGGGGTAGGCAGAGGTGTATGGGTAATACCCACACACCCACCTTCCGCCAGAGGTATATTAGGTGCCAACGTGACAGATGGCGAGTCCATCGCCGTTACTCAAGCACGACTATACATACGCCTTTGAATTTCTTCTCAGACGTATGCAGGTTTCCTCACGATGTTTTCCTTCACCGTAAATCAAATTAACTAATCTAGTAAAATTAAAATTATCTTTCCTGAGACTTCTTTTAATATTTGTAATGTTTCTTCATACTACACACATCCGAAATCGTCTGACAAAATGGCTATAATTCGTATAATTTGTACAATTGTCTGTCTTTAACACAATGGCCACGTCATTGAAAACGGTATTTTAAATCAATTAAAATGAACAATTCTCGTGAAAAATTAAGTCATTTGAGCGGAACAAATAAACCCAATTTACGTCCGCGGAAAATATACATCGTCCCAAATACACATTCCGCAGCGCAATCAGCGAAATATTATATTTTTCGTTGGAAATGAAATGAAAGTAATTTGTACTTCCTAGGGATTCACAAGAAATGGATGATATTTCTTCATTGTTTGTAATGTAACAGGGGTTACAGTGAAATTTGACTAAATGTACGTGTTGTAACCATAACAATCTTATTGTAACATTAATTACGAAAACATTAATTTTGTGTGTAGGAAAATTAATGCTTTTTAGTGTTGTGGGTTTTCTTCCCGGGTCTGTACCACAGAGTTCATTTACGATAAAGAAAATATTCATAAGTATGAAATGAAAGTTAGGCTATGTAGTAACGGATTCACCATTTGCCACGTTGACACCTAAAATATATCTCTGGCGAAAAGTGGGTGGGTGCACACCTCCGCCTACCCCTTCGGAAACCCTTGTGGGAAGGCGTAAAGAAATTTAATAACGTATGAATATTATATTTTCATTAGAAACGGCGATATAAATGAAAAAAAAAGGAAATTAAGAATTCGTTCGACGTAGTTTGATGTACCAATGACAATACAGGGTGTAAACTATCTTGATGCTATTTTTAATCAAGACACTCCCGAGGTATGTAGATGCTGTATAATATAAACATCAGCCTTATTACAAATGTATTAACTTCTTTCAAAACGAAGCCAAACAACCTTGATGAAATTATCAGTTGACAATATTACCCTAGTACCAACTGCGAAATATATTTAGTCAATATATTTAATGCGATACATAACATAAAGCTCTTTATTTAATTAACCACGCCCAGCGCTTCTCATGTAACTTGCGGCCTTATCATAGTGTAAGAAGGTTGACATTCAATTGCCGATGTTCCAGGATGAAAGGTATAGCAAACCCAATAAGCGGCTATTCGCAAGGCCGCACGGAACTCGCCTGTCATTAGCAAGTGACATTCAATTGCTTGACAACCTTGAAATGATTACTTACATTTAAAATATTGCTACCAGGAAGATCAGCTGGAGTCACTTGCTTTATTGCCCTTTCCAAATACCACTAGCTCCACTCACCTTAAACAAACAAAAGGCTTTGTTAAAATTCGTTACACTTAAGATCCTACACTAATATTATAGACATATAGATATATAGGGCAAGCGTTTGTGATGAGCCTTGGTGGCCGAGTGGTTCGAATAGCCTGCAACACAAAGATTGCACGTTCGAATCCCGAATTCACCTTTTTTTCTGAACCTTAGTACAATGATTAGTCACACCACTAGCTTTAGGGTGAAGGAAAACATCGAGAGGAAGCCAGACGGGCTTGAGTAACGGCGATTGACACGCCATCTGCCACTTGGCACCTAAAATATGTTCCCGGTGGAAAGTGGGTGTGTGTGTACTATAGCTATTTTTTTTTGTATTGCGTCTCGTAGCGTGAGTTCCGGGAACTTTTGCTACTTAACCGGTCAATGGCGTACCTAGGCCTCCAGCCAGGTTTCAGCAACCCTAGTGGGAAGGTGTGAAGATATACTATTATTATTATTTCAAGTTTATGAGAATGTTTCGTGCTCAATCCTGTTAGAACGGCTGAATGGAATTTTACGAAAGAGAGCGACAGAGATTTCACAGAGATAGATTATTATTATTATTATTAGCTGTAATCCAGCTTCACATAGGATATACTAAATTCCAGTGAAGGCATTTTTTTTTACATCGATCGAGCTCTCAAGGATGGGAATGTCAAGAGTACCGACAAGCATGTAATAAATTTAATAAACGTGCAAGAAGCGAAAAGGATATTACATATAGATGTACATACTAACTGCCGCACATATGTTTACAGAAGGTAATTTCTGAAATTGTTTGTGAACTCAGAGCGAATATACTGGGAGTATATAACTAGGTGAGGGTATATAACGTCTTATTGATATTGAAAATTTGATACATTTTCTCAGAAACTACGTTTTACTAAAGCTAGGCGCACAGTTTAATAATATTTAAATTCAGTTCAATAGTTGTTAATATAAGATGGAAGTTATTAGTGACGTGCGTACATTCCTACTTCACTTCCACCTTGAGCACGCGTAATGAATTTCCTAGTTACAATTTAATAAATATGTATTAAAATAAATATAAATAAGCTTAGTAACACATACTTTAATAACACATACAATTAGTAAGAAGCCGTGGTGGCCGAGTGGTTCGAGTTCGGTTGCGATGGCTCGGCATCATCATAAAATATATCTCTGGGGGAAAGTGGGTGTGGGTGCTACCAATACAACTCTGCCTACCCCTTCAGGGACGGCTTGAGAATATATATATAGTAACATATACAAAGTTGGGTGTAAACAAACGCTACTGCAAAAAACACATTTGAATTTTGAAAATGATAGCTTCTCTCTTTATGTTCCGGCTAGTTTCTAAAGAGGCTGAATCGATTTGTACAGAAGTTTCACTGAAAAATAGCTAGATAGACAGAACCTTTATTAAGTTTGTATGATAAGTTTTTACGCGGGTGATACCGCGGCACATCGTTGTTCAATCAAACAAAAGTTTTTTTTAATGAAGAAGTATGTATGAAACACTTCATAATATATTTACTTTGGTATTATAATATATCCTCACGCCTTCCCACAAGGGTCCCCGAAGGGGTAGGCAGAGGTGTATAGGTAATACCCACACACCCACTTTCCGCCAGAGGTATATTAGGTGCCAACGTGACAGATGGCGAGTCCATCGCAGTTACTCCAGCACGACTATACATACGCCTTTGAATTTCTTCTCAGACGTATGCAGGTTTCCTCTCGATGTTTTCCTTCACCGTTAAGCTCGTGGTGTGACTAATCACTGTACTTAAGTTCAGAAAAACTCATTGGTACAGTCGGGATTCGAACTTGCGACCTTTGCGTCGCAGGCAACTGCTCGAACCACTCGGCCACCACGGCTCTTGGTACTTCTATCTACTTTGGTATTTCTATCCCAATTCTTTATTGCTGCCATACCTCTATTTCAGTAAATAAAAGCACTTATCAAATACTCTGTCTGAAAAGCTACAGAACATATACGGAGATTATGTATTACATTCAATCTCTGAAAGAATGTTGTTAATGCTAAGATGGTATTTTAAAACGCTCGACTGAGATGTTTATTTGATGCTTATCCAAACTCTCGCGGAACTCAATAAAACAACAGGGATTTTATATTACCCAATTCCTTTTGTATGAATTTATTTTCATTAAGCATCCGATAAGTATTGCCAGAAAAAGTGAAAAATGATTACCGCGATATCTAAGTACCTGTTCGTTTGTTTTACTGCTCGGCCATTTGTAGCCTGCTAAGGATATGAAGGTAATTAATTATCAATTTGGTCACGTTTTTGTAATGAATATTCAGGGATAGCAACGAATCGTTTTAAACGCCGAATGCTGATTCGTTCGGTCATTCGAAGTCGTGATGACGGATCGTGTGACAGGCGACTTGACGACGATGATGTCGTAATTATCTCGTAAATGACGTCTAAATAGAGGCATGGTGGTCGAGTGATACGAGCAATCGACTGCAAAATCAAGTTTGCAAGTCTGAGACCCGGCTGTGCCATCATCAATCATGCCACGAGTTTAACGGGAAAGAAATCAAGAGAAGATCTGCATTCGTTTAAGAAGAAACTTAAAGTCATGTGCGTAGTTGTGCGTGAGAAACGGTGAAAGACTTGCCATCTGTCACGCAGGCACCTAAATTTATCTCCAGCGACAAGTAGGTGCTGTTATATCTTTGTGGTAAGGCGTGAAAATACATAAGCTTAAACACATTAATCTGTCTCTTTCGCTCGCCAGTAATCATAAATCCCTCTTTTAATGCCAATATCCAAAGTACTAAATCGTAGCAAAAATCCTAAAGAGGATTACTTACATACTTCATATAAATAAAGTGCCTTTACAAAATGTATTGACATAGAAACAACTGGAGCGAACCCTCCTCTAACACTTCAATAAACAGAAAATTACTTTAACAGTCCTTCATTCAACCGTAACTGAGTTAATATAATTGATTTTAGACTTACAGGCTTCAATACGAACGCTTCTACTTGTTAGGCCGTCTTATCCGCCACAAATACGATTTACATTGCCTTGGCAAACAGCGTTCATATTACAATTTACATCTCCTGAGGTAAAGAGCTTAGCTGTGAATCAAATAAATGAACGCCATTCCTTGCTGCAAATTATTTAATCGTACATAATGATCGTGATGAAACGCAAGAAATTTGCTAATCTAAAATCTCATAGAGCCGTGGTGGCCGAATGGTTCGGGTAGTTGCCGGTAACACAAAGATTACAAGTTCGAATCCCAGCTGTACCAATGAGTTTTTCTGAACTTAAGTACAATGATTAGTCACACCAAGTGCTTTACGGCGAGGGAAAAAAATTACGTATGTAGTCGTGTTTGAGTAACAAAGATGGATTCGCCATTCGGCATGTTGGTACCTAAATATATATCAAGCGAACACTGGGTATATGGGTACCTGGGTACCTACACATCTCAGGCAGGTTCTCTTATATCTTAGTAATATTATAAAGGCGAAAGTTTGTAAGTTTGGATGTTTGGATGTGTGCTGCTCTTTCACGGCAAAACACCTGAACCGATTTGGCTGAAAGTTGAAATGGTGATAGCTTATACCCAGGATATAGGCTACATTTGTATCCCGAAGAATATTCTAAGTTCTAATGTTATAAGTATGTCACGCCTTACGCCAGATAGTATGTGTCTCTGGAGGAAAATGGGAGTGTGGGTAGGACCCACACTCCCATTTTCCTCCAGAGATATATTTTAGGTGCCAACGCGACAGATGGCGGTGATGATATGAATAAACAATGTTTCGTTCTTTAGAAATACTTCTCAATGATGATTACCATTCCAATCGGAGCCATCAGCAATTAAGACAAGATTAATTAAGCAAGTGCTTACATAAGCGTAAATTTAATTCAAAAGATCTTTTGCGAGCACTCCGAAGCGCGATCTGATTTTGAAAGCAAAATTGAAAGACAGTTACATTTAAACAAAATTATATATTCCTGTGTATAGTACCTATTTGAGATAAGCAAACATATTGTTTTAGAATAATGTGGACTTCCGTATCTTGGGACTAAATAATAGAATTCTCCGCGCAATGGCCACGACGTTTAGGCAATCACCGGAAAAATCATGAGTACCTCACATTAGTACTAATAATATGTGTTATAAACTTAAGTAATACTTAAAAATACTACATAAAATTAGATTTTATGGGCAGATTGTTTTCTGGAAAAAGTCATAACTTGTGTTAATCCGTTAAGCTCATATCTATCGTTGTACGAAAATTTTATCCAATTCTGTTCAGGTTTCGTGAGAGAGGAACAAACATCCTTACAAACTATCGCATTTATAATATTAGTAGGATATGCTCCGTTAAAGGAAACCTCCGTCAAGAAACCTGCATTGTTATGGGGGAATTCTAAGAAGCATGTGAATCCGAAAATCTAAAGGAAATTTCCATCTGTCACAGAGGCATCTTACATAAACGTTTGTCAGTGTGAGTAAATCACTCCGGTACCTTGGCAATACATAAGATAGATAATTAAACATAATGCTACCGACTTCGGAGATCACAGGCGGTATAACACCGGAAGACACTTAACATTATTTCGGGGAAAGATAGTTACTTGTATCGTCAACTCCGAGAAACGTGTCCGAAGTCGAACCAGTACTAGATATATCTGAGCTATCACTTGTTATATTATTAAATAAATGTTCAACAGTTGTTTGATGATCACTAATGTTGCCTAATATTGTAGTGATAGCTCAGGCTAGATTGCGGTGCGGTAGGTAAATAAAGTCTACCTATGAAGTCGTATGTATGTCTCTCATGACATATAGGGAGGTCAAAGAGATAGCGCTGGACAGAAGCAAATGGAAGCAATTGCATAAGAGACGCCGACACACGACCTCAATCCTCGAACCTGTCACCTTGGCTGAGTGGTTCGAGTACCCCACGAGCTTTATGGTGAAGGAAAACATCGAGAGGAAACCTGTATAAGCTTGAGAATAAATTCAAAGGCGTATGTCGTGCTTGAGTAACGGCGACGGACTCGCTATCTGTCACGTTAGAACCAAAAATATATAGGTAAGTGGAGGAAAATGGGTGTATGGGTACTACCTGTACATCTCGGCTACTCCTTCGGGGACTCTTGTAGAAGATGTGAAAATATGTATGGTATAGCTAAGTACTCATAACAATAAGATATCGGTTGAATGTCATGTTTAAATTGGTGCATAGAATAAAAAATAATTTATTTTTAGAGCTAGTTCAGCGTTAGTACAAAACTATGTTTTAATTGTAATGTAGTTTCCTCAGTTCTCTATTTATTTATTCATTAATAATCCCTATTCTCTCTGCCCACCCCGTGAAGGACTCGAAGTGATGATTTGTATGTATATATGTTATATATTTCTATAGTTACCTCAGTCTTCTAATGTTATGTATACGGTGGTAGGTGTAAAACATCGAAGTAAGACATCATCATCGTAAGACATCGTAACTTTTCAATATCAATACTATTTTGCGACTATTGTTTGAAGGAAACTTGGGTATAACAAGTATCTGTGCACAAACTCTACTGAGCACAATCAGGTTTCCCACTTAATCCCTTCAGGCTCAAACTTATTAAGTTACTTTACATCGAAAAATATATTTCTCATATTCAAAAGGTAGTCATTAAGCTACCTTTTCAGACGTAAATAACGGAGCTACTGAGCTCGTAATAGCTGTAAATTATAACGGATTCGGTTTCCACGTGATGTATAGGAACTCAGCAGCGTTTGGACTATGAGCGTGGATATTAATATTGTAGAAGCTTGGCGTGTTATACACCAATGCATCATCCTTGATAAAAGTACTCCGAGCCAGATTTATAGCGCGACTTCAGACAGCCATTCACACCCACAATGTAACAGACGATAGCGTAATAATAAGGATACATTTATTTCTATTGCTATCCTTTGAATAGCTTGACAGAGGATCGATGTAACCAAGCGTACAATTCATCGGATTCTTTCCGCGACGGTTTGTTTGTTCGCTTTAGTGGAATGGAATGTTATAATTCACCGTGAAATCACTCCTGTTTATTTTGATTTTTTTACACCAGATTTTTTTACTAAGTGGAAAGTTGTACTTTTTACTGGCCAGTGTCCTTCAATAGTTTCATTCTTCATTGAATAGTGTCTACTCGTATATGATAATTACGCTGTCAGTTACTGACACTTATGTCATATAAAGTTACTCTGTAACCCGCGTAAAATTTGATTTCACGTTCATGATATACGTATTGCACAATTAATTTTGTCATTAGAGGTTTCACCCAGCGAATGGATGTGTTCTTGTTATGTTATATCAGGAACAGGAACATAGGTCCCCTGCCTGTAGTAAGAGGCGACTTAATTGGGTTGACGGGCTTGCGGATAGTCAGGGTGGGGGCCCTGGCTGTCACACAACGCGGGCCAAGGGTTGGCGGGAGCGCCACGTGTCTCGGGCATCCTGCTACCACATACACGTTTTCAAATGAGAAAAACCAACCAAGAGAACATCATAGCACATTTCCACAACTATATATAATACATATTTATTATTATACGTCTCAAATCAACGTTACGCGGATGGGTGCCAAGGGTGCTATACTCTTTATTTGCCCCTTTCAGGACCCATACGAGATGGCGTGAAGACATATATATCTTTTTTACATACTGAATCAATAAGTGTATTGCCACAACTGGACTCCAGTATTGTTTATTGTATTTTCGTAAATATTGTGACGTTCATGAACAAACAGACCGATGAAAACTCATGACAACTGCGGCATCCAGTGTTCATTGTTGTGACAGTATCTCGTGGAATAAACGAATATCACGTGAAAATAAACCCGATTTACATATTAATTGGAAAACACCACTGGATCCACATTCCATAGTCTCCTAATAAGCAATTTTGATTTCAGTTTACACAGAGTGGATTGATTAGTTTACTCAGGAATGAGTTACACCGGACTGCGTACATTTTAATTACTTACTCCTGAAGTTCTGATGGAAATTTTATGAGTTTTAACGAGTGGATGGTTGCGAAATACTTCTGAAAAACTGTAAGCTAAGCCAATTAATGTTACGTAACTGTTTTAATAACAGATAAAAGCGTATTGCTTTCTCATTCGTTATAAAATCTATTAAGAGCCGCGATGGCTGAATGGTTCGAGTAGTCGACTGCAACACAAAGATACCTTTATTATATTATTAAAAACCAGAAGTGGATTTATTAAAAATAGTAATGAACTATCAATACATTTATTATAGTCAGGACAAAATGATTAGCCACTTAGTTATTATTACCAAACTAATATTATGAGAGAACGACCGACTCTTCAGAACCGCGCGAATGCCTGTCCAAAGCCCATCTGTCAAAGCTTGCTGTCTATGGCATTCTGCTTGTACTCGGACCACAGATAATAATTGGTAACACGGCCGTTCCTGCTTGCGTGTTGTCCTCGACCGCTTCCTTGGCTTCCAGCGGTGTGCTGTCATCAACCTCGTCCGTTACGAATCCTTCTGCGACACACACTCACAACAAGAAATGTTTTTATAACGTGTCGCACAAATAGGGTTGATAACTGAAACCTTTTTAATTTTAAGTCAATTGTTATTTTGCATAGTTCTAAACGATTTACTTGTAAGCAACTTTAAAGGCAAAAAGGGTAATGCTAGAAGTACAAGCGTGCACTCTTTACCAGAAGTTACTTTTATAAATAGAAATGGTAATGGTTTTATGTCCATTCATTTAAGTGATACTTTTAAAATAAAAAATCAAAGAATTCCTGATTTCTAAAATTAATAAAAACACAAATAAATGGTAACTATGCGATATAGTACTCACAAACTACATTGCACATCGCTAAAGAAAATCTATTTGGAAAAAATAAACACTGTAAATTAATCAGTAATTAGAATAAAAATAAATACAATTGGCAACTGTGTGATTCATAGTACTCACAAACTATATTGCACTTTGCAAAAATTGCATCTGTATGGAAAAATTACACATTGTTAAGTATTTAATTAATAACAATGAAAATTAATATAATTGGCAACTGTGCGTTATAGTACTCACAAACTATATTGCACATTGCAAAAATTGCATCTGTATGGAAAAATTACACATTGTTAAGTATTTAATTAATAACAATGAAAATTAATATAATTGGCAACTGTGCGTTATAGTACTCACAAACTATATTACACATTGCAAATTCGGCAACTATATGGAGGACCACATATTGCAAACGGCAACTGTATGCATGGGCTATACATTGCATTTATGGCAACTGTGCCATGTAGTACTCACAAACTACATTACACATTACAAATCCGGCAACTATATGGAGGACCACATATTGCAAACGGCAACTGTATGCATGGGCTATACATTGCATTTATGGCAACTGTGCCATGTAGTACAAACAAACTACATTACACATTGCAAATTCGGCAACTATATGGAGGACCACATATTGCAAACGGCAACTGTACGCATGGGCTATACATTGCATTTATGGCAACTGTGCCATGTAGTACAAACAAACTACATTACACATTGCAGATTCGGCAACTATATGGAGGACCACATATTGCAAACGGCAACTGTATGGAAGGATCATACATTGCAAATGCACAGCATGTCGGATGTCTGTGTGCTGTTGCTCAACACTCTCGTAGAAAGCTGAACGAGTGTTCTTTGTCCTCTCTCCGCGCCACAAAGTTATGTGCTCTGCAGTAGTTGAGTAGTCTTGCCATAGGAGCCACCAAGGAGTTCTAGGCTGTAGCGGTTGTGCAGCAGCACGCACAAGGCCTTGTAAGGTCCCCGCATACCGGAGTCCAGCTTTCCCGTAGACTGCGATGACTCGTTTACAAACACGAAGTCATCGATGGCAAAGGTTCGTCGCTGTCGACGATTCTCGTTGACATAGGCATCTTAACGTCTACTAGTGCGGACGCTCGTTGTCTCCTGAGAAACATAAGAGCTACGCGGCTCGGATTATTGTCCAGCAAGGTAACATCTCTTACCAAGATCCGGTCGGTCCTGGACACCATAGGTAAATGAGGAGCCCTAGGCACCATTATATAAGCTAGACACGCAAGATAAAATAACAAAGTGTCTTGAGACTCTGGAACCAAAAATGGCTTAGTATTAAGTCTGTAGTTCTATCTACACAGATCTGACATGCTCATAGTGATAAGCTCACAAACTTAACCTATGACGCTTCGGAATAAAACAAAGCATGCGGGATTCTTCGCCGGTCGGTGTATATTTGCAATATAACAAATCATTTTAGATTTTATATTCAGTTGTGTTTAGCTGATTATCCCTTAATTTAGACTTAAGTTACTGCATTAGTAGTCTGAACAATTTTCACACTTCTTAAGTAACTTAGCTGTGCAAGCTAAAGAAGATAAAATAGCAGAGTGTCTTGAGACTCAGGAACCAAAAATGGCTTAGTTTTTAAGTCTGTAGTTCTATCTACACAGATATGACATGCTCTAGGTGAAAAGCCTTTCACAAATCCTAAAGCTTCGATAAAGCAAAGCATGCGGGATTCTTCGCCGGTAGTGTATATTTGCAATATAACTATTTTAGATTTTATATTCAGTTGTGTTTAGCTGATTATCCCTTGACTTAGACTTGGTTACTGCATTAGTAGTTCGAACAATTTTCACACTTCTTAAGTAACTTAGCTGTGCAAGCTAAAAAGATAAAATAACAGAGTGTCTTTGGAGACTCAGGAACCAAAATGGCTTAGTTTTAAGTCTGTAGTTCTATCTACACAGATATGACATGCTCATAGTGAAAAGCTCACAAACTTAACCTATGATGCTCGATAAAGCAAAGCATGTGGGATTCTTCGCCGGTCTGTGTATATTTGCAATATAACAAATCATTTTTGATTTTATATTTAGTTGTGTTTAGCTGATTATCCCTTAATTTAGACTTAAGTTACTGCATTAGTAGTCTGAACAATTTTCACACTTCTTAAGTAACTTAGCTGTGCAATCTAAAATAACCCGGACGATAGCAGGTTTTGTGTACTTAATTAGAGCTTCGACTTTACCATGGCTCGGCCGTACCTGACCATGATAATTAGACGCCCTAGGTATTCTACTTCAGTATCCATGAATGACAATGCATTTCTTTGTTTAATTTACAGAAATATCCGCGTCTGTGTAGAATTTGGGCCAGTGTTTCCAGGCATTCATCTATGCTATTGGCATAATTAGTACGTCGTGTATATACGTAAGGACTCTACACCTGTCAATAAGGGCTTTAATGCAAAAATATGTCAGGACATTTAAATCCAATCCAATCTAATGAAATCTCTGGAAATTATATGATTGCAGTAACGTATGACGTAGATTCAACGTCTTGACTTTCAGGTATTGAATAGTAGTCTTTGATCTTGACTCCTTATCCCTCGCATTAGGCGATATGTAGGAACGCGATTGAAATTATCAATCATCAAAAAAAAATTCTAGATATCAGTGAAATATCCACTATGTATTAAAATATCAACCGATACTTTAGACCTTGAGATAGTTGTTATTGGAATAGGTATCGTTAACGTGGCAATTACTTTGCAGAACTTGGGGTGCAGCGATATTTAGAGCAGTGCCACTATTTGTGGCACAAATAATATTATTGTTCGGACTTGGTGTTTAGCGCTTCCGCCAGTTGAATGGTCTTACGTTGCTGGACGAACAGACAGCATCATATGAAGACGCAGTATAGATTTACGAGCGTATTCCACGTCAAATATTAATTCGAATTGGTGGACATAACTACTTAAAGCACTGCAGCAGTATCAACACTGCAAGGGCACAATGACCGAAATTCAGTCTTAAAATTAGACAATGTCCTATCGTTCTTGGATCAGTCATTCAACCAAGAATTCACATCGCATGTAAACAATTACTTATACGGCCTAAGCATTCATGATCACCCTTGTTATTTAATTGTTGACCACGAACAACCTCCGCGCACCACCAGTCAAAATCAAGCACACTAGGATCGAATGTCGAAATATAAAATTGTTGCGACCTTACTTGAAATAGCATACAATGCTCGAATAATCCTGCTCGCTGCGACTACCTTCCGTGTCGTCTAGGCGAAACAATTTCTGAAGACAGCCTATGTGAATTGCGTCGTTCTCTCAAACACAAAAACATAACTCGAAACTGTAATTTCAAATGATTAAAGCAGCACGATAATTACAACTTAGAACGGTTATGATAATTTGAACCGATTCGAACAACAAACTTTATCTGCTTGTTTATTTACAAATAACGTGAGCGTATATAAGTTCCTATCCCACTTCTGATATTAAAAACCAGAAGTGGATTTATTAAAAATAGTAATGAACTATCAATACATTTATTATAGTCAGGACAAAATGATTAGCCACTTAGTTATTATTACAAAACTAATATGATGAGAGAACGACCGACTCTTCAGAACCGCGCGAATGCCTGTCCAAAGCCCGTGTGTCAAAGCTTGCTGTCTATGGCATTCTGCTTGTACTCGGACCACAGATAATAATTGGTAACAATATATTAAGATTGAAATTATAACAGATTTCAATTTCTTTTTCAATAACAAGGTGTAGAGTCTCAGTTGAGACACTACACCTTTTAAGTTAGTGAGTTGATGTATAGGTAGTTGTACACAAGACATGGGTTTCCCGGCAGTGATTTATATTATTACTAGCTGTGCCCGCGACTTCGTCGGCGTGGACGGCTTTTTTATCTTTCGTAAAAATGTTTTTTTTTTTAATTAAAAAGTATTCTATGTTACTTCTAAATACCTCCAAGAATATGTGTACAAAGTTTTATGATGATCGGTTAAGTAGTTTTTACGTGAAAGCGTAACAAACAAACTTTATAATATTAGTATAGATTATATAATAGTAATGACGTGAGTAAAGCCTGGTTTTAAAAAAATATGGATTTTCTACTGCGTTACATATTAGATAGGTACCTAACCAAGGAAACAGTAAGTCAGCAAAAAAAATTACGTGAAACCGTACAAATATGTACACGTGTTTATAATAATTATTACCTAATAGTGATGTCAGCCGCACCTCTCGCCATCGACGGCAATTCATCCGCATACCTTGGAACCACAAAGGTCTCGCACTGTGCGCTTCCAAAGGAGTTTTCTTCCGCGAGCGCTCAGGCTGTGGAATGAGCTCCCCGTTGAGGTTTTCCCTGGAGAGTACAGCATGGAGCTCTTCAAGAAGGGTGTGAAAAGATTCCTGCAGGGTCGGCAACGCGCGAGTGATACTCCTGGTGTTGCAAGCGTCCATAGGCGGCGGTAACCGCTTACCATCAGGCGGACCGCATGCTTGTTTGCCACCCAAGTGGAATAAAAAAAAAGACCTTGTTTATTACTCTATTGAGTATTTACTTTATGTGTGAGTGTTGTCTTGCGGTTTTACCCGACTATACACATATTTATATGTTGAAATATAGCTTTGGTATATATTCAGTACCTATCTATATATGTTACTGCAGAATAATTGCATTTTTCCATAGGTGAAATATTTCATTAATCGGACAAGTAGTTTTTGAGAGAAATTTTCTGGCCCGCCCCTCGCTGCCCATCTGCCATCTCTAGTATAATAATCTCTTTTTTATTATTATTATTATTATCATAGAAAGGATGAGTGAAGAAAGATTGACGGAACAGATATACAAAGCAAAAGTGTGTGCAAGAAGAGGCAGAGGAAGGCCACGTTCCAACTACCTGGATCAAATCGAACGGATTCTCAAGGACGGGAACGTTAAGAGTACTCGAAACCGACGAGCATGTATGAAGAGACTGATGAATGTGGACGAAGCGAAAGCGGTATGTAAGTCTAGAGAGAACTGGCGCTCTATACTCTCTGCCTATTCCGTTAGGGACTTGGCGTGATGATATGTATGTATGTATCATAAGACTGCTTCATTTGAGACCTTGTATCTTCTCCTCTTCAACTATTCTATGGTTTGTATGTGATGTGTGTTATATCTCCGGTAGCGAAATTGTTAATTATATTTATCTCAAAGAGACATCCATCAACGACGACTCTCCAACATTATTTATTCGCACACGTGCGCGTGACAGACGTATTGGAAGTATGCGACCCACTTGTAATGCATGTGCTGTGAGGCTGCTATCACTGCGCAGTTTTTGCACCGTTTACTTTCTCTAATGCAACATTAAGACGTATTCAATTCGTAATTGCAATAAGCCGTGGCACTACTTTTAATTGTCTCGTCGGTTGAGTTCTAGGAACTTGCCACTTAACCGGACATTGAAGAGAGAAAAAGGCTTTAAGCAGGGCGGTCCTAAGGTGCTATGTGGGTACTACATAAATCAGCTTACCCATTCGGGGACCCTTGTGGGAAGGGGGGCAGATAGATTATATTACATTCAGGAATTGTTTGTAGCTTTTTCTTGCCTATTGCTGTGTATCGTTGTATGTAATTTACATAATTTAAGATTTTCTTAGTGTGTGTGATTCGTTCAATTCACGAAGAATTAGTTACAAAGAGAAGACGCCAAGTCCCTCACGGGTAGCCAAAGAGAGTAAAGCCAGTTTTGATGGACTTACCTCTTTCACTTCGTCCACCATCTGTCTCTACATACTCCCTCGCTCTCCGAATACTCCAAAAGTTTCTATACTTGAGTGCCCGATCAATTTGATCTAGGTTACCTGCTTGAATTAATTGAAAGTAGGTAATTATTGTTTTAATGTTTAAGTCCTGAAATGTTATAATTATTATGATTATTCGCTATTTTATTATTATTATTCACACCACGAGCTTTACGGTGAAGGAAAACATCGAGAGGAAACCTGCATACGTCTGAGAAGACATTCAAAGGCGTATGTATAGTCGTGCTTGAGTAACGGCGATGGACTCGCCATCTGTCTCGTTGGCACCTAATATACCTCTGGCGGAAAGTGGGTGTGTGGGTATTACCTATACACCTCTGCCTACCCCTTCGGGGACCCTTGTGGGAAGGCGTGAGGATATTATTATTATTTATTTTATTCGCTGAGTATATTTAAGTTCTTCCAATTGTCCGTTGGCGTCGTTGGCCGCTGCCAACTGCAATAAAACAGACTTATCATAATCCCTTTCAGCTTTATTGATATTTTGACACACTCGTAAAACATTATCTTATAAGTATGAAGTCATTTTTGGCTATTAGTCTTTATCTAGTTTATTGGCCGTAAATGTTCC
This sequence comes from Drepana arcuata, assembly GCA_016069955.1. Taxonomy (NCBI): domain Eukaryota; kingdom Metazoa; phylum Arthropoda; class Insecta; order Lepidoptera; family Drepanidae; genus Drepana; species Drepana arcuata. The sequence goes on along the minus strand of JACCPG010002776.1, from coordinate 22,146 downwards.
CAGTATTTTAATGGATGTTTCTCTACCCATCATATTCGTGGATAACGAAATATTCTCAAGTTTGGAGAAATTCATACTTTGTTCAACTTTTGATACATTCGACCACACCGAGTGTAGAGCGCCAGCTATCTCTAGACTTACAGACCTCTTTCGCTGCATGCGCATTCATCAGTCTCTTCATAGATACTCAATACTCAAACTTCATAATATGTGTCACCGTCCCTGCCGATTTTTTTGTTTGATTCGAAGAGTTGTAGCCTCAATTGCCAAGGCGCAATCGGGACATGTTTACCCGTTCAAATAATATCCTCACGCCCTCCCACAAGGGTTCCGAAGGGGTAGGCTTAGGTGTATAGGTAATAGCCACACACCCAATTTCCGCCAGAGATATATTTTAGGTGCCAACGTGACAGATGGCGAGTCCATCGCTGTTACTCAAGCACGACTATACATACGCCTTTGAATTGCTCCTCAGACGTAGGCAGGTTTCCTCTCAATGTTTTTCGTCACCGTAAAGCTCGTGGTGTGGCTAATCACTGTACTTATGTTCAGAAAAACTCATTGGTACAGTCTTTCAAATATGCATTCAAATATATGTTACAGGGAATGCGATCTCTTCTCAACGGTATACAGTCTATGAAATTGGACTATGTAAAATGTTCAAAGTGTTTGTCTCGTGCGGTCGCCCATTAACTATGCCGTTTGAAATATTCATTAGTAGCGGTTTTTGTCGCTTATTTAAATGTAAGCGGGACCTTCCTAATGAACCCAGCGAATGTGGTGTAACTATTCAATGAACAGTTAACATGCAATATTGTACAGTACCATATACATATCATCACGCCAAGTCCCTAACGGGGTAGGCAGAGAGTATAGAGCGCCAGTTCTCTCTAGACTTACATACCTCTTTCGCTTCGTCCACATTCATCAGTCTCTTCTACATGCTCGTCGGTTTCGAGTATTCTTAACGTTCCCGTCCTTCAGGGTCCGATCTATTTGATATGACCAGGTAGTTGGAACGTGGCCGTACCACTCTACAATACTTGCACCTTCCTAAATCTAAATGTATATTTAGTAACACCCTAGTATTTAGTAACATCTATCACGACCGATGGGATGTCTGTCACGTTTTTCATCAATAACAAATACCTTGGGACAATTCCACACAAATTGACATAGCCCCAAATTAAACAATGCTTGTGGTATGGTCGGTATATTTAATAACTAGCTGTCCCGCCCAGCTTCGCTCGGGTGAAAAAGTTAAATTGCCCGTAACACGATCGCAGCGCCATCTATCGGGTCCAGTTGTAAATCTAAACCATTCTCGAATCTACCTTAAGACACACAGAAAGGGATAGCTTCGCCCGGGTGAAAAAGTTAAATTCCTGAAACTCGATCGCAGCGCCACCTATCGGGTCCAATTTAATGTAGCCTATGTTCACCGGAGATAGTGTAGCTTCCCAACAGTGAAAGAATTTTTCAAATCGGTCCAGTTTTTGAGCCTATTCATTACAACCAAACAAACAAACAAACAAAATTTTCCTCTTTATAATATTAGTGTAGATATAGATAGATGCATATGACATCTAAGACTGTGGTACAAATACTCGTGTTCATCACAGGAATATTTGCCCTCAACGGGAATCGAACCTGCGACCTCAAGAATAATATAATTGTAATGTTGATCCATCTCTGTACAATTATGTATATGTACTTAACTACGCTTTAAAAGTAATCAATACTTTATTTGCACTGCAATGTTAAACAAAGAGCCCCTTCAGCCTATTTCTATCGAAGGGATTGCCATTAAGGTAATTTGAAACGAATCTCGACTATAATAGAGTTGAATATGTATTCGCGGTCCCGGCGGCACCTGCATTGTTCGATTGTAAGCCAAGCCATTGTTCCCCACACATTTCATATTTCTGCTGACTTGATTGTGTCGCTGTAGCTGGAATTTCAGATAGCCATTCGGAAACAATAAGATTGAGTTTATTACCGTGAGAAGAATTCCAATCGGCGATATACAGAACATATACTTTACCAATCTTAGAGCCTGGTGGTATAGTGGTTCGAGTACTCACATGCAACGTGAAGATTGCAAGTTCGAATCGTTTTGAAATAAAACCGTGTGCATACGTCAAAGCCATCTCTAAACTTTGACAGTTCTATAAGTATCTATTTATATAATGTTATCCTAATTTTAAGTATATAATAATATAATAATATATCCTCACGCCTTCCCACCAAGGTCCCCGAAGGGGTAGGCAGAGGTGTATAGGTACAACCCACACACCCACTTTCCGCCAGAGATATATATTAGGTGCCAACGTGACAGATGGCGAGTCCGTCGCCGTTACTCAAGCACGACTATACATAGGCCTTTGAATTGCTTCTCAGATGTATGCAGGGTTCCTCTCGATGTTTTCCTTCGTCGTAAAGCTCGTGGTGTGTCTAATCACTGTACTTAAGTTCAGAAAAACTCATTGGTACAGTCGGGATTCGAACTTGCGATCTTTGTGTCGCACGCAACTGCTCGAAAGACTCGGCCACTACGGCTACTTAATTTTAAGTAAATTTAATCATTTCAAGTATGTATTATATTAAGGAATAAGATAATTATTGTGTTGCTACTCCCGTCTGGGTAAATTGACAGTTTATAAAAAAAATTAACTGTTTTTTTTATATAGTTGAATACATATATTACCTCCAATTGGTAGTATTGTTTCTAATCTTATACGTACTTAGCATATAATCACGTATCTCTGTAATCACTGTTGGTGAACTCTAATAAATAAATAAAATTAAATAAATAAATATATATAAGGACCATGATTGCCCCTCGTGGGAGCGCGTAAAGATATGATAGTTATCATTGTTAAAGTATCATATCAGCGATCTCTTCGAAAAATGTGCGGGGTTATGAAGAAATTCTTAAAACAACTGGCGCGAATGAGGGCGTGATTGTAAAGATGAAGAAAGGCATGTTTGGTTTGGTTTTGGTTGGTTTGGAAATATAGAAAGATACGAAACAGATATACAAAGCAAAAGTGTGCGCAAAAAGATATACAGTATCTGTGGGCCGTAGGAAAATTTGGAAGCTCTAAGCTATGCAACGAAAGCGTTCATACACCGGGTACTCTGCTTTACTATGCAGGCAAGGAAATGCGCACACACTATGGGGATTCTTTATTAAGATAAAGCATATAAGTATCGAATAAGTACGATCGAATGTCTAGCAGTACTTGCAATTCGAGTTGCGTCTAAGCCTAGACAGTCGGTCGCTCCGTGTGTATCGGTATAAGTTATTTAATTATCGCTTGGCAAGTATATAATAGCTGCGTTATTGCTTGTTAATGTAATACCGAGATAAATCCCTCGGAAGAACATTAGTTAGCCGATAAAATAGATAGCGGGATCGTGCACAACTGGCTCCTTCGCCGTATTTTGTGGTAAATTGGTTTATTTCGGTCTATTCCGATCAAAGATTAGTTAATGTACCAATATTCGTGAGCGAAACGCTGCTTGTACACGAATAATTTATGTGCTTAAGATTTATGATACCCTGGTTGGCGTGAATGGCGAACATCGATTTATTGAACATTAAAGTGATTCGCGGCCAGTAGCTATTGTGAAATCTGCGATAAATCGTATTAAAGACCTGCGCGAAAACTCATTGCAGGACGAGGTGGCTTTCGAATTTCTAATTAGGTTCAGGATTATGGATCAAATGAACGAATGACGAGCGAAGTTCACTCAATTGTATCTTTTGACAAGCCGTCTGACACGATATTAGCTCTGTCTTGTATCCTCATATTGTACTGTACCAAGTATGTTTTTTTGTTATGCTGCAGACATAGCTCGTTAAGCTACGTTTACGTAGCTTAATGAGAAAAAATGAGAAAAATGTACTAAAGTACTAAAGTACTAATCTAATTTATAATTGTATAATCAAATCTATATCATCTGGCTTTCCCATAAGGGTCCCCGAATGTGTTATAATAACGATTAAAAATATACAATACATATAATAGTAATGTCTTAAAAAAAATATACCTAAATAAAGACGAAATTTGCGTTTTCTGAAATAACAAATTTACTTTTATACTCACAACACAATTAAATACAAAGTTTTAAGAGACAACAAAAAACAACATTTAAAGCCTTTACTTCTAGTTTAGTTAATCTATTTCCTTTTATTTATACAGGAAACTATTTACTGTTTCATGTGTTTCTAAAATAACATAACCTCACTTTCTATTCTTGATAATTACCTCACTGCCAGTCCGTGTCACTGACATGACGCCGCCATCTACTTATTAGAGATCTATAGATAATAAATCCATAAAGAAAAGGAACGAAACTAGTGTAGTGATATTCTCTACATCTACCACCCTCGGAGAGAACAATTCAAATTGATTGTTCGATTAGAGCCAAACCTCACTGGAGGTAACTTTGTAACATGGTAGAAGTTTGACATATTTCTAACCGACATAGTAACTACCCGATCTGCCTAATTTAGTGTCGGTTTCCTTCATATGGGATATCCAGAATAATATATCATTGATACTAACCAACAAACCCATTATGCTGCCAACACAGTACAACTCTCCGAACACAGAGTGGCAACGCGCAAGTGATAATTCGGTATTGTAAGCGTAAATAGGCTGCGGTAACCGTTGTCCGTCGGGTGGGCCGTATGCTTGTTTGCCACTATTTTTGTATAAAAAAAACGAGGAATTCACAATTGGACTCTAGGTATATTTTCTTTAAGACAAAGTTGTAAATGTTTGCTTTGCTTCACTTAGGATGCAACTGCTCGTCGGTGGGTGCGGAGAGCAACGTGTGCGACATTCGCTCGGGGCAATGCCGCTGTAGGCCCCACGTCACCGGCCGCGCCTGCGACACTTGCGAGGTAATAAAATATCTCATTACATTATTTCAGCCTTTACACAAGGGTCCTCAAAGAGGTAAACATAGGTGTGTAGTAACTACATACCGACTGCTCGCAGGTGTATGTTTTTGGTTGCCAACGTGACAGATAGCGAGTCCATCGCAGTCAAGCACGACTATATATACGCCTTCGGATTTCTTCTCAAGCGTATGCAGGTTTCCTCGATGTATTCCTTCGCCACTTGTTGTATTGCTACTCGACACATGTATTACTAGAACGACTCGGCCACCACGACTCCTAGGATTTACATAAGATATTGGTGTATATTGGTGTAAGACTCCTCTAATAATATTCCCGTACGAATTACTATTCGTACGTGTATATTTCCCTATAGGTAATGTCACGTTTAAAGGCCGGGCCGTAATAATTTGCAGCCAATTCCAGAATGACATTTAGAATAAACGGAACGAGAATAACGGACTGGAAGTAGTGGATTTATATAGCGCGCCCGCGCTCAGTGCAGGGACGGACTCGGCCGGAGCATGCACATTGATTAGGCCCTAATGTATCCATCAATAATGTTTAGGCTTCACGTTAGACTAATGTGTGGGGCATGGTAGCTCTTTTAATATGTTTATGGCGGGCCTTGAGCTTGGAGACCGTATCCAGACATTCCGTAACGAAAAAAACCTAACACCTTCAAAATTTTAAAACATTCGAATATAGAACACACTTGGCGTGATGCTATGTATGTATGAATATAGAACAGTTCCAAATTCAAAATTGCCGGGAAATATGGAAACGACAGAACTTAGGCATTTTCTGTACTTGTTTTTTTTTTAACTTAAGTATTTGTCACCCCACGTACCTGCATACGTTTGAAAAGGATTTCGCACACGTATGTATAGTCGTGCTTGATTAACTTCGGTGGACGCTCGATTTGTTATATTGGCACCTAAATATATCTCCGGTGGAAAGTGGGGTACTGCCACTCTGGCACCACAATTTATTATTATATACATTACATTTTTAATGTGGGCGATAAATAATATTTTTTCTGGCGTAGATGTTTTGACTCCCATTTTACGGTCATTGAGTGTTACTTAAATTGATCGGTCAGTTGTTACACTCATAATCGATTTTCATCAAAATACAGCCCTCTCCCAAGTCCGTCCTCTCGTTAGGCGTAATAATGTCAATAATTGGCGGGCGGCATGTCCCGCGGAATGGAGTCGCGGTGTTTATTCAATTAAATGTCATTCGGGCATGCCACAGATCCGCGGATGTCGGCCACAGAGCCTCGTAAAATTATGTAGAGCACCGGCCGAGGATAATCGTTCCGTGTTTATACATCGGGTCTCGTGCACACTACACTTGGTACTGCGATGTCAATGCAAGACAACGATGCTATCGCGATGGGATGCTAAAGTGGGATTGGTTTTTTTGTATGAGACCGCGGTAACTATATATATTACTCCTTATACATATCTGTATATATATCAGTCCCGTTGCCCGTTGGTTCTGAGATAAGTCAGAATAAATAGGCAGACAATTATTTTTAAATTTTTTTTTTTTATCAGATCCATATATTGCTTTATATTTATTATTTACACATAGTTACGAAAGTACATATAAATAGCTATCTTTGTCGCAATCCTGGGCCTTCATGCACCCTCCCCTCTCCCTTCCCTTCGCGATCGAGCGCTACGTACGATCAAATCATTAATCTTAAAAATATAATTTAAAGCGGTGAAGGTAAACATCGAGAGGAAACCTGCATACGTCTGAGAAGAAATTCAAAGGCGTATGTATAGTCGTGCTTGAGTAACGGCGATGGACTCGCCATCTGTCACGTTGGCACCTAATATACCTCTGGCGGGAAGTGGGTGTGTGGGTATTACCTATACACCTCTGCCTACCCCTTCTGGGACCCTTGTGGGAAGGCGTGAGGATATTATTATATTATTATTATAATTTAAAACTACAGACAGACACTTCAAATGTAGTGTAGATGCGGTGATCATTAAGTTGGTTAATGTCGTGTGTTTTTGCTATGTAGGATGGGTACTGGGGCCTGCACCTGGGCGGCTGCAGGCGCTGCTCGTGCGGGCGCGGCGCCGTGGCGTGCGAGGCGGCCAGCGGCGCCTGCGCCTGCGCACCCGGCGTCAGCGGCGCGCACTGCGACCGCTGCATGCCCGGCTACTACGGCTTCGGCCCGCAGGGCTGCCTGCGTGAGTATGCCGATACACGTACCTATGTAAACTGCTACCTACTTGTGTCTCGTTGTTTATTTATAAATATGTCATTGCCAAAATAATCACTGAGATAATAATACATACGTAGGAACAATTTTCATACAAACTGACACAGTCCCAAAGCAACCAAAGCTTGGAATAAGGTAACTAGCTCAGGTAGTGGAAAGAGCTCGCCTTTAAGTTCTTCAAGAGGGGTGTGATAAATTCCTGTTGGGTCGGAACCGAAGTAAAAGGGCTCAGCTTAAAAATATTAAGCACGAAGACGTGGTCCTCTCTCTCCCCCGCAAGGGAGTGTAGGAATCCGTATCGGGGCTGGAAGGCTCCTGACTGAGGAGTCCATTCGCCGCACGTTAAGACATGCGTATCATTGGTTTTGCCAACACCTGAAGGTGCTGGCCGAAGGTGATGGCGCTGCCTGTTACTGGGCAACCAGCCCTAGGCGCGGTACAAGCCAGCCGGGTGAGACCCCGTCGGGGGAGGCCCGGTTAACGACCTGCGAGCGGGCGGCTATTAAGCACAAGGAAGAGAACATTTTCCCCTGCATTAGCGTGTTTAAGTAGCGGTAATGGAGGAGGAGTTGTCGTGTGTCTCCAGCGTGTCCCACGTGCGCGGACGGCAAGGTGTGCTCGGCGCAGAGCGGGCGCTGCGTGTGCCCGGCCGGGGCGCGCGGCGCGGGCTGCCGGCAGTGCGCGCGCGGCCACTGGGCGCACCCCGACGGCTGCCGGCCCTGCGCCTGCGCACACGGGGCTGTCTCCGGTAACTACATATACCGTACACTACACTATATTTATCTATGAGCTTTACTCCTCTCTAGGAGCGATGGCTTGTCCAGACCAGAAGTAATCGTTTATAGCGAGTGTCACAAAAAACTGATATGATGAAATGTATACCGCGAATAATATGAATGATCATGGTTAGCTAAGTATAACCTATCATACACGTGGAGTATATATAGCGAGATGTGATAATAATTGAGTGACATCTTGTGGTAGGAAAGAGCATGTGCAATAATTAACTTAAACTTAAATTAAGTTGTTACTTGTCATAAAAGAAGTTATCGAATATTAGAAACAACCGATTTTTAAAATCACTCCTTTTTAATTCTTTTAATGAATTTAAAATTTGACAAATCTCCGTATTATGTTTATCATCCCGTCCGGCAGACACGTGCGACCCGCACACGGGCGAGTGCAAGTGCCGGCTGGGCTGGGCGGGCGGGCAGTGCCAGCAGTGCGCGGCGGGCCACTTCGGGCCGCAGTGCCAGGCCTGCCGCTGCTCGCCCGCCGGCACGCGCCACTGCCGCGACAACGTGTGCCAGTGCGACGCGCTCGGCCGCTGCCCCTGCAAGGTACTCGAACATACACTTGTCAAATCAAATGTTACGCGCGGTAACCGCTTACCATCAGGCGGACCGCATGCTTGGTTGCCACCTATGTGGTATGAAAAAAAAAGGTGGTGAAGCCGCGGGATACAGCTAGTATGCACGTAGATTACCGTCTGGTCTTGTGGCTAGAGCTCCTGACTGCGAAGCTTGAGGTCGCGGGTTCGAACCCCGCTGAGAGTAGATATTTGTGTGAATAACACGAGTATTTGTACCTTAGCCTTGGATGTCTTATATATTTATGTATATATATATATATATGTATATATATATAAGTAAATAAATCGTGGTCTAGTTACCAAAACACAAGCATGTAAATTTTTGTGGGATTGTCCCAAGGTCATTGATATAAAGGTATATATTATTATTAAGACTTCTTAACAATTTGGTCGATGCCTAACGGTATCCTTACTAATATTATAAATGTGAATGTAAGTTTGTTTGTTACGCTTTCACGTAAAAATTACATAACCGATTATCATGAAAGTTTGTACACATATATTCCTGGAGGTATAAGAAGTAACATAGGATACTTTTTATTGAAAAAAAAAAAATTTTTACGACTGAAAAAAAGCCGGTTTACTGATATTTTTTTATGGTGATGGCTTATACCCAGGATTAAGACATAGGCTACATTTGAATCCCGAAAGATTCAAAGCTCTAATATTATAAAGGCAAAAATATTTATGTTGCTCTGTCCACGCGGGCGAAGCCGTGGGCATAAGCTAGTATTGCTATACATAACAAATGAACGCATCGCAGGAGAACGTGGTCGGCGAGAAGTGTACGTCGTGCATGGAGGGCACCTTCGCGCTGTCGGCGGCCAACCCGCTGGGCTGCACGGCGTGCTTCTGCTTCGGGCGCGCGGCAAGCTGCGAGCAGGCCGCCCTGGCGCGCGCCGCCCTACACGCGCCCGCCCCCGCGCACCTCACGCTGCTGCAAGCGCCGCCCCACCACCCGCGCCTCACCGACGTCAGTGCAACCCCCCCCTTCCCCTTTAGTAGCTTCTTATCCTATTATAGTGCGGTTGCCCCCTAAGTGTGTCTATGTTACCTACTCTCTTCATACACAAGAATTGTAACCTCAGTCGTCAACGTCTTTCCCCCTCTCTCTAACAGTAACACCACCCTAAGCCTGACCTTCTCAAACAATGGCTACTTATCCCGTTGTGGTGTGATTCCTTCCTAAGTATATCGTATGGTAGACTAATATTTTTATACACCAATTATAGACCACTTGTACAAGATATAGACACAGATATTGACATTTAACTGTACATTCCTCTTCTAGGTGGACCAAGACTCGTTGCTGGCGATCCACACGCACGCCTCTGACGCTCGTATCACGATGCCTTGGCCCCCAGTGCCCGTGTACATGGAGCTTGACAAGCGATTTTTGGGCGACAAGATCACCTCATACGGGGGCTTACTCAGGTTCCGCGTGGAAGAGGAAGGGGGGGAGGCACTTCCGCCTGATGTGTTGGCCAGGTTCCCGCTCGTCAGGCTCTACGGACGCAGCATCGTGCTCGATCATTATGAGGTGAGACTATATGGACTATACGAGATAAATGGTTATTCTTGAGAGATAGCGAGTCATTTACTCGGCATCTGATACAAATAGACATTTGCGGCGAGAGGTCATTTCACCTCTATCGTTTGTATGTGTAGAGCGAAATGATGCTCTAGTCGCTCTGCCTATTCCATGGTCACTTACAGTGCAATGGGATTGCCTGTAATGGGAATGTTAAGAGCTGCTAATATTGTAATGAACGGTCAGATAAAAAGGCTTCGTGTCCGCAGCACGCGGGCTCGAACGGGTCGCACGCCGTGCGGCTGCACGAGTCGCTGTGGGGGGTGCGCGGGCGCGACGGCGGCGCCTCGCGGGGGGCGCTGCTGCTGGCGCTGCGCCGCCTGGACGCCGTGCTGCTGCGCGTGGCCACGCGCGCGCCCGCCGCGCTCGACCCCGTGCACGCCCTGTCAGTTGCTAAACGGCTTACTTTTTTGCGAGGACAATCCATTACAGTTCCCCACCTCAAGAGTACGTCGGACTCCTACCGACTACAATCCACGATGTCTAGTGTGAAATGTCGATAAACACACAGTGTTGCGTTTCCCCGGCCACTGACCTGATCAGCCTCTGTTCTAGTCTTGGCATAGCAAGTTACATTGCCTACGCTACACACAATTTATCCATTTTAAGGAATAGGTATAATTTTTCCCAAACCTAACTATTTGTTGATTGATGGGATTTGATCAGCATAGCGTAGTCGATCGCGTGTGCCTAATTGAGTCGTGAGCTAGACGCTATAGTCGGCAGGCTGCTGAACGTGTCCCTGGACACGGCGGTGCCGGGGCTGAGCCGGTCGCAGCCGGCGCTGGGCGTGGAGCGCTGCGACTGCGGCGCGGGCTACGCGGCCAGCTCGTGCCAGCTGCCCGCCCTGGGCTTCTGGATGCCGCCGCCCACCGTGACCTTCGCCAGCCACGCCGGCACCATCCTCATCAACCTGCAGGGCGACGCGCAGCCCTGTCGCTGCAACGACCGGACGGACCGCTGCCACCCCGACACTGGCGACTGTCTGGTACGAACCCCTTTTTTTTCTTTTAATATACTGGTACAGCTCTCTATTGCCATATTTCAGATATTAATTCATGGTGTGTGCTTAAAAGTTATACGCTAAGGCGCTTTATGAGTTAATTTTTTTTCCAGAACTGTACTGCTGGTACTGGCGGGCCGCGGTGTGACGAGTGTGCCCCGGGTCACTACGGGTCCCCGGAAGCTCCCGAGGGGTGCCAGCCGTGCCCCTGTCCCACGCATGCGCGCAATTTTGCAATGGGATGCACATTCGTGGATGGCAGGTTGCAGTGTCTCTGTAAATCTGGTAGGTTCTTGCACCATTTTTTTTCGTAGATTCAACATCAAAAGCAGCAATTAGTCTATGTCCTTATGTCTTTATGTGCGCAGGCTACAGTGGCGCGCGCTGCGAGGCATGCGCCGCGGGCTGGGTGCGGGCGGCGGGCGGCGCGTGTGAGGCTTGCGGCTGCCACCCGCGCGGCGCAGCCTCGGCCCGCTGCGACGAGCGCGGCTGCCGCTGCAAGCCGCACGCAGCGGGCCCGCGCTGCGACCGCTGCCTGGCGCCGAGGACATACATGACCGACGCGGGCTGCACAGGTACCGCTCCAGTGCTCTATGACACTCTGACAGTAGTCAGTCATAGAGCAGAGAGACAGACAGAGAGTCGACTTCTGAATGCACAGTATAGTAATACTGTGCATTCAGAAGTTCATTCTACGGTCACACTGTCAAACGAGCAATCACGTATCAATAATTTTGATGTAAATCCATTGTTTCATAATATATTTTAGACATGGTTCTTGCGAATCAGTGTTAGCGTGCCGGTAGCATTATGAATACATAAACTGGATGTTTATCAACAATCAATCTTTATTCCCGCAGCTTGTGACAACTGTACACAGACCCTACTGAATTCCATCGAAGAGCTATCTTTAAATCTAAGAACTCGAGCCAACCCCACCGAGCTCAGTCGGATACCGAAACCATTCCCGGCTTTGCGAGAGTTCGCGCATAATACCAGCAGTGCCCGTCTCGCTTTAAGTCAGATACGAGCTGAGATGTCCAAAGGCCAGGACTTGAACAATCTAGTCAGCGAAGCAGAAGATCGTGAACATAAGTTATTTACTGAAGCAAATAGGATTAAAACGGAGGCTTTGAAGCTAGGGAATGAAGCCGAATACCTCAATTTAGAAAGTATGAATATGTTGGAGGAAATTGGGAGTCAGAGGAAGGAGCTAGAGAGCCAGGTGGCGGAGTTGGACGACTTCGCCCGCGGGGAGCGGCACCTGTCAGCTCACAGGGCCTTGAAAGAGGCGCGCCATCTGCTGAGGCTAATAAAGGACATGAAACTTATCGACTACCTCGCGAGGGTTAACGATGTTTTTGAGTTGGTGAGTTGGTTTTGTCAATATCAATATTAGGGGTGGTCGAACGCATCAATTTCAATAAACTCGGTGTTTAACATGCACTTACTCATTCACTTTAGAAGAAATTTTAAGGGTTATGGAGCTGCTTAATGCCTTCCTAGTAGGTAGTTAGGTATATTAAGGTACATAATTAAGCTTAAAAGGAGTAGATATTAATTAGAAAATATCTTTAGCAGTGTAGTAAAACCATGTTGACCAAGTGGCTAAAACGTATGGTCAAAAAATAAAAAAAAAACAAAATCAAAATATTTTATTCAACGTAAGGGACACAGGGAACACTTATTGAACATCACATATTTAATATAAACTAAAGTTACCACCATTTCCAAGAAAAATACCCGCCAGGAGAAGAAACGGCCATGAGGAAATATATATATATAACTTTACTTTAGTCGTGCTAGAGAAATAGCGATGAACTCTTCATCTGTCGCGTTGACACCTAAATATATCTCTGCTTACCCGTTCACGGACCCTTGTGTAACGAAAACAGTATTATTTCTCTTTTACTACTACTTCAAGTAGTTTACAACAATGTTTTGTCTCTAGGCGAACGTGCAATCGACAGCAGTGCAGGAGTACAATTATAAACTAACTGACAGTGAGAAGCGGCTTCGTAGACTACGCGAAGCGCTAGAAGCGTGGGAAGTGAAAGCTGAGGACCTACCCAAGTTAGGGGGACATGTTTGGACAGCGGGGGATGAATTGGGCACACTACAGGAGACAGTGAGGCCCAGGCTGTCTGCGGTTAGAGATATTGGGCTCAGGTGTCGACTCGTGTTAGAGGTAAGTGCCTTATTGTACCAACCGATATCTACCAACTTCATTTGTTACTACATGAAGTACTGGAGTAATAAAAGTCTCCTTAGAGCGAAGAGGCATAAATCTGAGATAAGGTAAACGTCTTTCAGCATAAATTATATAAAAATATGGCCCAGACGCCTAGCTATGCTTGGATGAAAGAATAAAAGCTTTTGAAACAGGATCGCAGCGGCACCTATCGGATCCAATTGTGAATCTAGACAATTCTCGAATCCACCTGAAGACAGAAAATTTCATTAAAATCGGTCCAGCCGCTTAGGAGTTAGTGACAAAACACACGCACAGAGGAAATATATGTATAAAGATAGCATCGCGTCAAGTCTCTCTCGCTGTAGATAGAGCGCAGATATCCAACTATTTCTTATCTTACAGACTTTCGCTTCTTTCACATTCATCAGACTCCTCAATATGCTCGCCGTTTTCGAGTACTCTTGACGTTCCCATCTTTGATTGTTCCGTGTTGAGCTAAGTAGTTGGAGTGTGGTCTTCCTCTGTCTTCCAAACATTTCTGCCTTACTAACGTAGCATACATGTCTTCATCGTCGCAGGTTCGAATCCAACTGAGGGCAGATATTTGTGTGATGAACACGAGTATTTGTACTTTAGTCTGGGATGTCCTATGTATTGATGTATATATCTATCTATATAAGTAAATATATCGTTGTCTACCATAACACAAGCTTTGCTTAATTTGGGACTATGTAAATTTTTGTGGAATAGTCTCCCGGTACTTATTTATTTATTTGTTAATTTGTATTAATCAGGACATCACATCCCTGTCCACCCACAACATAACGGACGAGGTGCGCTTCTCGCTGCTCCGGTCCCAAGGCCTGGTGATCAAGTTCCCTTCCATGGCGGCCGAGCTTGCCGAGCTGACCCTCGCCGCTGAGCAGAAGGAGGGCATCCTTTATAATCTGACGCCACAGTACAGAGACAAGTATCTGAACGCCGTACAGAATCACGTGGCTGAGTTAAGCAGCAAGGCGAAAACCTATGCTGGGTATGTTTTACTTTTACGCGTTATTTTGACGTAAGCTATATGACAGTGATAGTGATGGGTACTAAACAAATAATAGCTTTTGTGCGCTGTATTAAAATGTTAACAGGGTTTGATTACATCAATATTTTATTGTTATTTCTATCACCCATTTCTCCTTCTATAACGTACATAAAATATGTTAAAGCCGTGGTGGCCGAGTGGTTCGAGCAGTTGCCTGCAACGCAATGGTCGCAAGTTCGAATCCCGACTGTACCAATGAGTTTTTCTGAACTTAAGTACAGTGATTAGTCACACCACGAGCTTTACGGTGAAGGAAAACATCGAGAGGAAACCTGCATACGTCCGAGAAGAAATTCAAAGGCGTATGTATAGTCGTGCTTGAGTAACGGCGATGGACTCGCCATCTGTCACGTTGGCACCTAATATACCTCTGGCGGAAAGTGGGTGTGTGGGTATTACCTATACACCTCTGCCTACCCCTTCGGGGACCCTTGTGGGAAGGCGTGAGGATATATTATATAAAATATGTTATTGAGTTTGGAAGCCTACTTTAGTTGGATATTCGTGTGTACTCTTTGCAAACTAGAGTTTTACGAGATCTGTTTTACCATTCGGTATTTGCCGTAGAGAGATTCCTCGTTTGTATAGTAAATTGAATGGTAGCCCTTGGTTGTGCCTGCAGGATGTTGTCGGGCAGCCGCTGGCTGGGAGGGCGCGGCGTGGCGGCGGCGCAGGGCTGGGCGCGCGTGGCGGCGGGCGTGCGCGGCGCGGCGCAGGCTGCGGCCGACGCCGGGCGCGCCGCCGCCGCCGCGGCAGCCCTAGCGCGCGGGCCCGTGCCGCTGCCGCTCTCCGCCACCCGCGCCATCAACGCCTCCGCCGCCCTGCGGGACAGGGGGGCTGCCGTCCTGGCTAAAGCTGAAGGTACCTCCCGTGCACTCCCATTACGTATTTAATTAGCTCGAAGGACCACAGGCCGTAATCACATGGTCAACATATTACTTATCACACAATTCTATTTATTTGTCACTAGCTTAGCTATTTGGAACTATTTGTCCTTGTGTCCATTTCATTGTGTTAATATTATGGTTACCAGTAACAAAACCTCTATGCGCTTCGGGACAAAATTTCCCGGGACTTATGAATGTTAAGCGATCACTGCACTCCGTGACAAAGCGTGTATATGATTTGGAGTGTGTGACGTAATTGGGGTGGTGCAGCGTTGGGCGGGCGCCTGGAGGCGGTGCGGCGCGCGGCCGACGTGGTGCGCGTGGCCGTGCGCGGGCTGGGCTGGCGCGAGCGGGCGCTGGGGGCGGCGCCGAGGGCTAGGGTGGCGCCGCTGCTGCACGACGCCGAGATACAGGTGCATACTGCATACACCTACAATACTACTCTACACTCTAATTGTTCTCGTGTACGTACGTGTACGGGTTACCGCACATTTGAATGTACTTTTAGGTACGGATGGCGAGTCCATCGCCGTTACTCAACCACGACTATACATACGCCTTTGAATTGCTTCTCAGACTGCAGGTTTCCTCTCGATGTTTTCCTTCAACGAAAAGCTCGTGATGTGACTAATCACTGTACTTAAGTTCAGAAAAACTCATTGGTACAGTCGGATTTCGAACTAAAATTTATCGACAAATTTGGCAAATAGATTAGAATACTAGTGTCGTGCTTATCATAGGGAAATATCTCCATCCTTTTTCTTGTATTTGTAAAATGCGAATGTATGCAGGCAGAGAGGGTGTTCGCCACCACAAGAGTGCTGTACGATGAAGCCAGCGAGATTCGCAGCAAAGTGAGGTATACGCTGCGGAGGCAGCTCGCTGATCTGCAGAGGCTTGGGGACACCGCCTTAGGTGCTGCACAGGAGCACGGTGAGTTCATCGAACAACTCAATATTTTAGACACAAGCACAAACCTACATCTATTAATAAAAAATAATAAAGCTGAAGAGTTTGTTTGTTTGTTTGTTTGTTTGAACGCGCTAATCTCAGGAACTACTGGTTGGAATTGAAACATTTTTTTTGTGTTGGATAGTCCATTTCTCTAGGAAGGCTTTATAGGCTATATAACTTCACGCTACGACCAATAGGAGCGAAGCATAATTGAATAATATTGCCAGAACGGGAAAAATATTCCTTTTTGAGAGCTTCCGTTGCGTGCGCTGCGTAAACGGTTTAAGTTACACAAATATCATGTGTGAGGGAATTGTTTCTCTTTAAAAGTTCTAAAAAAAAGTCCGCGACAGCACATGTCTATCTTTTAAGATTGACTCACTATAACCTTTTTTATGGCAATCAAGTTCACGATGGGCTCCTGAACTACTTAACCGATTTCAATCAAATTTGCACACCGTATGCAGTTTGATCCAACTTAAAAGAATGGATAGCTTAGATCACAATTGGACCCGATAGGTGGCGCTGCGATCGTGTTTCAGGAAATTTTACTTTTTCACCCGGGCGAAGCTGGGCGGGACAGCTAGTCTATTAATAAAAAATAAACAGGAAAAGTTCAGTTTGGGAATAGGCTTAGGCTAAATACTCTTGTAATATTTGGTGTATTATTCAATAACCATGATTAAATTTAGCCACACATTTATATTTAAACTATTTAGGTCCTTATAAGTCTTATACATACATATAATCACGCCTCTTTCCCGTAGGGGTAGGCGTATAAGTTATAAGTCTTATGGACCATTAAAATATTTCTACCATGGGTATAACAGGTTACCTGTTTGTAAGCCGGCCCGGCTACCAACCGGATAGCCATAAGATTGTCACCCAAGTTATCGCGGAATCACAAAATTGCCTTGAAGTAGCATTTCGCTTCACTGAGCTCTAAAGCTGATAATGTAGTGCCCTAAGAGGCATTGCCATATTTCCTCTTCATTCGGAGAACTGTTCCGTTATTCCTTATCACTTCCAGTTGAAAGAATGGTAGTGAATAGCTCGGCACGGTTAGCCCCGGGATCACAGATCCCGGGTAGAGACATTATATATATGGCCCGAAACGGCATCAATTCCCAAAATAAGCAACGTATCACGTTGTAGTGTCACAGATCCGCGGCAACACCGAGCGTGGTGCGCAGGCGGCAGCTGCACTGGGTGCGGCGGCCGAGGCGCGTGCGCAGCAGCGGCGGGCGGCGGGCGCGGCCTTGGCGCCCAACGTGTTGGCACTGCGGGAGCGGCTGGCGCGTGCCAGGGACGCTGCCGCTTCGGTAACACTCGCCCTAGTCCACACTCATCATGCCAGGCAACTACGACTCCGTGTCACGCTCCTCCCAACCCGCAGATATCGGTGTCTATGACGTCAGTCCCCGGCGCCGCCGAGGGCTGCGCGCGCGCCTATGCCGTGTCGGCCGCCTCGCCCTCCGTCACGCGACTTGCCCTCGCCGTCTCCTTCGACGCCGTCGTTCGAGACGGACCCCTGCTATACCTGCTTGACGATTCACAGGTAGCGTCATCACTGCGTTATAATTTTAGGGATCATGCACATACGTTTTTAAATGTATGTCCTTTTGGTGTTACTGTATAACCAGGAATCGAATAAATTATGTGTAGGACAAGGAGAGGTACATGGAGCTGTCCGTGGAGAAGAGAAAGCTCGTCCTGACGTGGGACCTCGGGTCCGGGGTAGGGACTATCCTACACCCCGAAGAGCTGCAGCCGGCGCACGACGA
Source organism: Drepana arcuata (assembly GCA_016069955.1). Classification (NCBI taxonomy): domain Eukaryota; kingdom Metazoa; phylum Arthropoda; class Insecta; order Lepidoptera; family Drepanidae; genus Drepana; species Drepana arcuata. The sequence goes on along the minus strand of JACCPG010002776.1, from coordinate 4,111 downwards.
CGCAGATCACACATCCTACAGGGTTGAAATTGAACGGTATTTGACTATTCCGTCCGGTTCTAAGCAGTATGCAGCGGTATAAATAAATTCCTGAATAAATATGATCAAGTAAAAATATTATGGCCGGCCATTGATCTTAATACCCTTTTCTTCTTTTACAATCGCAGAGTTATATGCAAAGAGTGCATTAGCGAAGTTGATATCATGACGTGAGCATTGTGCGGTGGTGCTAAATGTGTGTCGGTGTGATGCAGGGTATGGAGTAACGTGCGACTGGTTGTGGAGCGGGCGGACGCGGTGGGGGCGGGGGGCGCGGGGGGCGCGGGGGGCGCGGGGGGCGCGGGGGGCGCGGCGAGCAACAGCAGCGGCGCGGCGGGCGCGCTGGCCCCGCGCCTGCTGTGGCTGGGCCGCTCGCCACTGGCGCCGCTGCGCGCCTGCTTGCACGCGCTGCACACCGACGACGCCACGCTGGGCTTCTGGAGCTTCCACCACCAGCCCAAGGACGCGCATTGCACGGGCTGCACGCAGAGGTGGGCTTTACATGGGGACACTACTGGTACTCGCGTCTAATGCTTCGGATATTCCATCATCGCATTGGCTGGGACATATATTACACTCTATGATGGCACGTAATTACGTTTGATGAAAAAACATTTTGCGCTTTTGCACGCGGCTTCCGCGACTTTCCTGGAAGTTTTTCATCACCCTCTTTATGGCGGCGGATATATTTAAGTGCCAAATGGAGTCCGTCGCTGTTTTCCACCAAACATAGGTCTTTGAATTTCTTGTCAAACGTGTGCAGGTTTTCTCTCGATGTATTCCTTCATCTCTAAGCTCGGCGCGATTAATCAAACTCGCCAGTACTCGGATAATCGTTGCGACGATTACCTACTCTTTGATCACTATCACGGTCGTCACTGTTATAACTTAACGTACCCGAGGACATGACTCGTGTAAGCTGCAAGGGCTCGTGTGCAGGGCGGGCGGCGGGCGCGGCGGCGAGGCGGCGCTGGCGCAGTTTTCGGGTGCGGGCTACGCCGAGCTGCGCCGCACTGGCTTCCGCGCCGCCCAGCGCCGCCACTTCAGCGTCTCCTTCACCTTCCGTACCATGGACGAGCACGCGCTGCTCTTCATGGCGCTTGATCATACTAACGTAACTATTAACATTCAAAGTTACTATGATACTAGGACTCACATGAGACTATTAAAAGCTTAGTTTGGTAATAAATTACTCCTTTTGCAAACGTTGTTTTTTAAAACGTCTGTTGCGTTACGAGTTAGTAATAACATTCATATTTATATTTTGTTGAATGAGACATTTTACCTGGATGATATCTGAGAACTAGTTAATAATCTCACATCTGAATGCCTCGCCCTATGGCAGAACCGTTCAGTATCGGTGGTGATGCGGGAGTGCCGCGTGGTGTTCATGGTGGAGTACGGCGGCGGCGCGCGGCTGGAGATCGCCGCGGGGGGGCGCCACTGCGACGGCCGCCCCAAGCACGTGCAGGCCATCCGGCTCTTCGCCGGCAACAACCTCGAGAAAGGTACACCCACAACTTTCTACTTATTAAAGATACTCTCACGACTGTTGGTTATTAAACTAAGCCCTGTTTAAGCTTTCAATATTAGTACGTCATAGTCTGTAAAGAGTGCATATATTAAGGCGATTGTGTGTCGGCAGGCAGCTTGCGCGTGAACGGCGAGGAGACGCTGGGGTCCCCGCGGCCGCCTGTGCAGGAGGCAGAGGCGCTGCCGGCGCTGGGCGGGCACTACTGGCTGGGCGGCGCCCCGCCGCACGCGGCCGCGCCCGCGCCGCCGCTGCTGGGCTGCCTGGGCGCGCTGGCCATCGACCAGCAGGGCTACGACATCATGGACACGCCCGCCAGGCACGGCGTCGAGCCGCGCTGCCGGCACACGGTCACTAACACACTTACTTACATACATGCTTTTGCTACTATGATACATCTTGTCCAATCCGTCCAACCTTTGGCGCGTGATTGAACGACATACCAACATTTCGCATACTATAAATTCCCTAACAGAACTCGAAGGTCTGGGCTGACTACGCGACTGTGTTTATAGAGTGAGGGTGTGACTATATGCTATATCTCGTTTAAGTGTCATAATAATTTGCCGGATAATAGCTGTAACGGGAGCATACTATTTCGACAGATCCTTCGCTCAGCGATCCTCGATGGCGCTGGGTACATAGAACTGGCGTCACCCGTCATCAGGCGAAAGGCAGCCGTGGGCCTGTCCTTCCGCACGAGGGCCCCTGACGGGCTGCTGATGATGAGGACTGCGCCAGCTGACGAGTTGAGTGGTCACACCAATCATTATCTTGCTGTGATGTTGGTCGAAGGTAAGGAAATAAAAAAATATTTAAAATTAACAGAGATTATTTTTTTATATTATAATAATTTATTTTATTAATTTAACAAAATAAATATATTAAGTTAAGTACCTAATTATCTTTAACTTACACTAAAAATGTATGAGCAACAAAGTCAACCCTTGTATTTTCTATAAAAAATAATTTCGCCCTTTCAAATAAGTTCATACACTCATGTGCTTACTAGTATCTGCCACAATTCATGCGCGGGCGCAGTGATTGTTAAACAGCGTCATTGAACAGGCGAAGTGGTAGCGGTGGCAGCACTGGGCAAGGGCGAGATCCGTCTGAGGACCAACGACACCAAATTCCACGACGGACGGATCCACACTGTGCGACTGGTGCGCGCGCATAAACAGGTTCGTTCTTCGCAGCATCCAATAAGTTTCACCACTAGCTTGTACACCCTTTATTTGTGCATTTGTTTGATTTCATTTCTTATTGGTTAATTGTGTGTGAATTACGGTGAAGGAAAACGTCGAGAGGAAACCTGCATACGTCTGAGAACAAATTCAAAGGCGTGTATAGTCGGGGGGTGAATAACGGCGATGGACTCGCCATCTCTCATGTTGGCACTTAAAATATATCTCTGGCGGAAAGTGGGTGGGTACTACCAACGCACCCCTTTACCTACCCCTCCGGGGACCCTTGTGGGTAATTTCATAATTTCGAGTAAATTTAATTTATTTAATTTATACAGCAAGTACCCTAAATTGGGCACCTACGGCGTTCCCTAAGTAATTGTTATGAAAACCGTGTGCGATGTGTTGTCAGCTAGAATTGTGGGTGGACGAGCAGCGCGTAGGCAGAGGTGTGGTGGGGGGCGGCGCCCTGCCCGCGGCGGCCGGCGGCCTGTTCCTGGGCGGCCTGGCGCCCACCGAGCGCAGCTCCGGGTACAATTTCTCACTGGTGCCCTACACGGGGACCCTGGCTGACGTCATCGTCGACGGGCAGTGAGTATTAGACTAGATACCCTACTTATGGTCACTAAAGAGAGGGCTAGGCTTAGGCTAGGGGGGTAGCTAGAACATCGGGGCTTCGCGCAATTACTGCATTATTGACGCTTAGCTATCTGCTTCAAAGAAGCATTAACCTTACCTAAATACATATTTGGTATAAAAAAAACTAGATGAATTGAACCCTCGTCATATAGTCTATATGGAAGCAATATGATGGATGAGCTGTTAGCACGACGTTTTAGGAAATGTGAGCCTATGGATCAAGTATGAGTTTAGAGAGAACTGGTGCTCTACTCTCTCTGCTTATCCCACGAGGGACTCGGCGTGATGATATGTGTGTATGTAAACAGCTTAAAATATATTTACTGTTAGCTATAAGTCAGAAGCTATGATTATATATGTTATTCCATTTATATATACATACATACATACATATCATCACGCCAAGATTTTTATATAGATACACCATTTATATATATAGCCATTTATATATAGATACACTATAATATAAGAACTTTGAATTTTGCAGAACTAAAAAAATAAAAGTAGCCTATGTCCTATTCCTAGGTATAAGCTACCACCGTTTCAACTCTCAGCCAAATCGGTTCAGCCGTTTGGCTGTGAAAGAACCGCAAACATCCAAACTTACAAACTTTCACATTTATAACATTAGTAAGAAGTATGATGCTTAGTTCGCTGTTGGTTTTCCAATAAATAATATATATCCTCACGCCTTCCCACAAGGGTCCCCGAAGGG
>JACCPG010002770.1:0-12963 GCA_016069955.1 Drepana arcuata | reverse complement strand
AAAATGGTCAGGTTACATATTTGCTGCATTTGCGGTTGAAACTCTGGGGCCTTGGGGTCCTGAGGCTCACCATCTTTTTAAAGAGGTCTCGAGCCGTCTAGTCGAGACCTCTCGTGACAGACTGGAACATATCTCGCTCAGAGAATCAGCATTGCTATCCAGCGTGGCAATGCTGCTAGTCTTCTTGGCACGTTGCCTCGGGATACCGATTTGGGACAAATATTTTATCTGTAAGTAGTTAGTTTAAACTGTTCTTTGTAAATATTGTTAATTGTTATTTCTAAAAAAATTCTAACTGTTTCTGCGAGTTTCGGTAGGCTCTGGTGATATATATCAATATCGTTAGACATAGTGTTAATCAAACTAATGGCTCTCGAAAAGTTATTAGCGTAACCTATTTACGCTCACTATACCGAAGTACTAATTGCGAGCAGGGGCGTAGGTAGCTATCGGAGGGTTAGACAGGGCCCGGGGGCCTAAGCTCAGGGGGCCCTCAGACAAATCTGGAGTACGTCGAATTCGTAAAATGACGAACGCGGTACAAACAATTTCAAATAGTTTATTTGGGGCCCTAGTGCACCCTAGTGCCTCTTACACCAGGGCCTTTAGTTACCTAGCTACGGCACTGCTTGGCTCTCTGTGGGAGAGTTATACTGTGTTGGCAGCATAAACTAATACACAAGCACATCAATACACAGGTCTTTGAATTTCGTCTCAAACGTATGCAGATTTCCTCTCGATGTTTTCCATGTAAAGCTCGTGGTGTGACTAATAGCTGTACTTAGGATTGTCGAAGACCCCATGCTCACAAGCGGCTTGGAATCACTAAGTCTGAGGAGAGAATGCCTACCTGTGTGTGTTCTACCGCTTGTATAACGGGGTGTGTTCTGCAGAATTGTTCGACATGATGCCCACTTCCACCTTCTACCACCGCACCTCTCGCCATCGACGGGGAATTCATCCCCATACCTTGGAACCACAAAGGTCTCGCACTGCGCGGCTCCAAAGGAGTTTCCTTCCGCGAACGCTCAGGCTGTGGAATGAGCTCCCCGTTGAGGTGTTCCCTGGAGAGTACAACATGGAGTTCTTCAAGAAGGGTGTGAAGAGATTCCTGCAGGGTCGGCAACGCGCGAGCCTCCATAGGCGGCGGTAACCGCTTGCCATCAGGCGGACCGCATGCTTTGTAGCCAAACGTGTGGTATAAAGAAAAAAACTTAAGTTCAGAAACCTCATTGGTACAGTCCGGATTCGAACTCGCAATCTCGGTGTTGCAGGCAACTGCAATTCCATAAATATAATGTAGCGGAAACGTGACAAAAATGTTCCAACATCAATGAAACTGTATCGCAAGGGACATAATTCACCGAAATATATTACTATAGGTATGTTCGAAGTTCCTGTGTAAAAAAAAAAGTTTGGGGACAGTATAATGCATGCCATTCTATCCGTCCCTTTCACTCGTACCTTCCCAATGGCGTTAGAAAGAGCCACACGTATGCCTTATTCAGAAGCAGATCCTAGCGGGTAGCGGGCAGTCAGTCGAATTAGCGCTACGTTTGAAGCTGGTCGTGTGTTTGAGGTTTCGTTGTTTTAATTTCGTATTTATTTTTATTTAACTTATTTGACTATTCCGGTGATAATAACTCATGTTCAAATGTGATGTGTTTAGTTATATTAAGTGCCTACCTCTGTATTGAAAATTGCCTTTATTCGGGATTTTTCTAAGGTTCGTATATATTTTTTTCTGTTACCAGCTGTCTCCTACCGTTTCATCGGCATATGTAATAATAAAAGGTACTCCTGTTACTCCTTAAAACATAAGCTATCTAGTAGTGAGAGTCCTTTTGAAATCGGTTGAGTCGTTTCGGAGATTAGCCAGAACAAACAGACAGACAAACAACAATTGTATAAATTGTGTTCTTGTTTGTTTTATATATATCTCTATCTCTCTATCTGTGTATATATATGTCTATCTATACATATAATAAAAATGTTTCGGATCGCTGTCTGTATATGGAAGAAGGACTGTTGTTATATTTGTCTATTTGTCTGTATGTTTGTGCACGCTAATCTCAGAAACTGCTTATCCGATTTAGATGTGGTTTTCATTAATATATTCTTTAAGTTTCGCTTAACATATCCAATATAAACCGAAAGATATATAAAAAAATTATGCCCAAAGTCAATATTCCACGCGGATGAAGTTGCGGACACAGCTAGGACTTAATAAACTGAGAACAGATATTACAGACAGACTTCATTTTTATTGACAGTATTTGTTAATAAGGATAGAACTAACTCAAAGATGATTGTATAGTCGTACTTGTCTAACGGCGATGGACTCGCCATCAGTCATATTGGCACCTAAAATCTCTTGAAAAAATCTCTCTCCTAAAAACTTGACGTCTGTGGTCATCGAAGGGGTAGGCAGAGGTGTCCACTTATAAACTGAAATATATTTAGTCGCCAACATGACAGATGGCAAGTCCATCGCCGGTTCTCAAGCGCGAATATTTGCTTCCCATCTCATTGTTTTCCTTCACCGCTCGTGGTGTGACCAATCATTTGTCCAGTCGGGATTCGAACTTGCAATCTTATAGATGCAGTGTACCCGAGCCACCAGTGGTCAACTAATTTCATGCTTGCTCTGTAACCCATTCGATTTATTAAATAAAGTTCTATTCTTATTTTTTCCCGAACATTCCTGCTATAATACCAGGTATGTCAAAGGATAGCCTTAAAAAAACAATAGATTTGACCCCATACTGTGACCAGTTCGTGACCTGGAGATTTCAAGCGAAAGTTCAGTGTCACGAGCTGTGACAAAAGCTCTTTGTAGACCCTCTGTCGCATAAAAAGATGACACTAACAACTATTACAATTCTCACGAATTGGTTTTTTATTTCAATGAGAGAGTAACCAGGTCGTTGTTATAGAGAGAACTAAGCAAAGCTTGTACTGTGGGAACTGGACAACGATATACATGCTTATATAGATAGGCAATTGCACACAAATTGACCTAGTCCCAAACTAAGCAAAGCTTGTACTGTGGGAACTGGACAACGATATACATACTTATATAGATAGGCAATTGCACACAAATTGACTTAGTCCCAAACTAAGCAAAGCTTGTACTGTGGGAACTGGACAACGATATACATACTTATATAGATAGGCAATTGCACACAAATTGACCTAGTCCCAAACTAAGCAAAGCTTGTACTGTGGGAACTGGACAACGATATACATACTTATATAGATAGGCAATTGCACACAAATTGACCTAGTCCCAAACTAAGCAAAGCTTGTACCGTGGGAACTGGACAACGATATACATACTTATATAGATAGGCAATTGCACACAAATTGACCTAGTCCCAAGCTAAGCATAGCTTGTACTGTGGGAACTGGACAACGATATACATACTTATATAGATAGGCAATTGCACACAAATTGACCTAGTCCCAAACTAAGCAAAGCTTGTACTGTGGGAACTGGACAACGATATACATACTTATATAGATAGGCAATTGCACACAAATTGACCTAGTCCCAAACTAAGCAAAGCTTGTACTGTGGGAACTGGACTATGGCGTTTGAATGATTACCACCTAGAAACACAATGTGCTCCTCTCTATAACCACCCCCACACACAAATACATACATACATACATACATACAAACACATCAATAAATTTAGAGAAAAAAATGAACTCACTCAATTCGAATGGCGAATTTTGGCGCTATCTTATGAGAACATAAATTTAAAATTATGCGTTTTTTCATGTCAATTATATTGTAAAATGTTGCCCGCAACAAATACGTTTGACATTTTAGAGTTGAAATGTTTTAACATAATTCGGTTAAGATAAGGATATACATATTAGCAGAAAACCAGGAAAAGTTTTTTAAATTAAAATACTACCAGGCCTTCTACCTAGTAACTAGTCCCTTATGGCCAGTAATGTGACTAGCTACAGTGCCCTCCACACCACACAGTGTAGTGTACGTACACTAGTGCTGGGCGGCAGGATATTTGCCACTGCGGTGGTCACCTAGCCGGACTGTTGCAATAAGAGGCCTACCACCTAGTACCCAGTCTCTTATGGCCAGTAATGTGACTAGCTACAGTGCCCTCCACACCGGCACACAGTGTATTGAACGTACACTAGTGCTTGGCGGCAGGATATCTGCCACTGCGGTGGTCACCTAGCCAGACTGTTGCAATAAGAGGCCTACCACCTAGTACCCAGTCCCTTATGGCCAGTAATGTGACTAGCTACAGTGCCCTCCACACCGGCACACAGTGTAGTGTACGTACACTAGTGCTTGGCGGCAGGATATCTGACACTGCGGTGGCACCCACCTAGCCGGACTGTTGCAATAAGAGGCCTACCACCTAGTACCCAGTCCCTTATGGCCAGTAATGTGACTAGCTACAGTGCCTTTCACACCGGCACACAGTGTAGTGTACGTACACTAGTGCTTGGCGGCAGGATATCTGCCACTGCGGTGGTCACCTAGCCGGACTGTTGCAATAAGAGGTCTACCACCTAGTACCCAGTCCCTTATGGCCAGTAATGTGACTAGCTACAGTGCCCTGCTTTCTCTCTGATGGTAGCCACCAAGCCGGATGCGTGTTAAGTCTTTACAAACATCTTCGGTAGACCAGGTAGTTTATCAGTTATTCCGAAGATACATAACTACAACGGATCATATACAAGATAAAACCGTTACAGATAAAATGACAGCATTTAAACTATCTGTTAATCGCGTGTGGTTATATATGTAATAATGTATTATTTACATAAAGTATGCTAATTTGATTCACATACGTGGATGTAGCATGTGTTTTCTCAATTATGACTTTTGGCTAACATTCTAGGCGCGTGTTGAAATAAATTTGGATAAAGACGCTAATTGTGTCAAAACAATCGAAATCTAGTGAGAACTGGTGACCTACACTCTCTGCTCACCCCGTGTGGCACTCGGCGAGATGATATATGAATATGTATGTATATATCGGTAAATGGGCAAATTCTAGAGCAAGTGAATGAATTTGTATATCTAGGAAGCATGTTCACACGAGATGGAAAGTATGAAAAAGATATTGAAAGAAGGATAACTGCAGGAAATAAGGTGAATGGAGCCTTGTCGGCGTTGATGGGCAGTAAAAGTCTGAGCAAGAATGCTCGAGTTGCTGTCCACAATGCGATATTGGTGCCTACTTTATTGTATGGCAGCGAATCTTGGGTATGTCAGAGGAAGTATGAGAATAGTTTAAATACAGTTTAGATGCGATCTCTTCGAAAAATGTGTGGAGTAACGATATTAGATCTAATCCGCAATGAAGAGATTCCCAAAACAACTGGCGTGAATGAGGGCGTGATTGTAAAGATGAAGAAAGGCATGTTACGTTGGTTTGGACACATAGAAAGGATGAGTGAAGAAAGATTGACGAAACAGATATACAAAGCGAAAGTGTGTGCAAGAAGTGGCAGAGGATGACCACGTTCAAACTACCTAGATCGTCCACCCAAAGACGGAGGCAAGGCAATGCTCAATAGGCAGAGGCGTATAGGTAGTACCGACTCACCCACTTTCCGCCAGAAATATATTTGTGACAGATGGCGAGTCCATCGCCGTTACTCAAGCACGACTATACATACGCCTTTGAATTGCTTCTCAGACGTATGCAGGTTTCCTCTCGATGTTTTCCTTCACCGTAAAGCTCCTGGTGTGACTAAGCACTGTACTTAAGTTCATAAAAACTTATTGGTACAGTCGGGATTCGAACTTGCGACCTTTGCGTCGCAGGCAACTGCTCGAACCACTCGGCCACCACGGCTCTTTCATACACTATTCATACACCTTTGAATTTATTCTCAGATGCAGGTTTCCTCTCGATGTTTTATGAGGGGATGGCAGTGTATTAACAATTTTCCGCAACTTAATATCTCCAACACATAACTATATAGCCGCTGCAAATATATTCAAATTTGATTTGTTTAAGCGTAAACGACAAAAGATCGGGCGAGACAAATTTGTATTGGCTTAATGACTAACATAATAATTTTTGTCACTGAATGTTGACAAACAGGTCTGTAGCTTTGATAGTTTTACAAGCCTTTTTTAGTCACATTACTGGCCATAAGGGACTGGGTACTAGGTGGTAGGCCTCTTATTGCAACAGTCCGGCTAGGTGACCACCGCAGTGGCAGATATCCTGCCGCCAAGCACTAGTGTACGTACACTACACTGTGTGCCGGTGTGGAGGGCACTGTAGCTAGTCACATTACTGGCCATAAGGGACTGGGTACTAGGTGGTAGGCCTCTTATTGCTACAGTCCGGCTAGGTGACTCACCGCAGGTGGTAGAGATATCCTGCCGCTACACTAGTGTACGTACACTAAGACTGTGTGCCGGTGTGAAGGCGGCACTGTAGCTAGTCACATTACTGGCCATAAGGGACTGGGTACCAGGTAGGCCCTATTGCTACAGTCCGGCTAGGTGACCACCGCAGTGGCAGATATCCCACGCCAAGCACTATGTACGGTACACTACACCCTGTGCGCTGCCAGCACCGTAGCTAGTCACATTACTGGCCATAAGGGACTGGGTACCAGGGTGGTAGGCCTCTTTATTGCTACAGTCCGGCTAGGTATCACACCGCAGTGGCAGATATCCTGCCGCCAAGCACTAGTGTACGTACACTACCCTGTTTGCCGGTGTGAAAGGCACTGTAGCTAGTCACATTACTGGCCATAAGGGACTGGGTACTAGGTGGTAGGCCTCTTATTGCTACAGTCCGGCTAGGTGACCACCGCAGTGGCAGATATCCTGCCGCCAAGCACTAGTGTACGTACACTACACTGTGTGCCGGTGTGAAGGGCACTGTAGCTAGTCACATTACTGGTCATGAGGGACTGGGTACTAGGTGGTAGGCCTCTTATTGCAACAGTCCGGCTAGGTGACCACCGCAGTGGCAGATATCCTGCCGCCAAGCACTAGTGTACGTACACTACACTGTGTGCCGGTGTGAAGGGCACTGTAGCTAGTCACATTACTGGCCATAAGGGACTGGGCAATGGCGTACAGCACAAGAAATGAAGCGCAACGTTTAATTAATAACAAAATTGAATGCAAAACGTCGAATTGAAATAATTCTTTGTAATTATCGACAAAAAGCGGCAGGTCCCAACTGACAATTGGGCTCGTTATAACTCGTTTAATTGTTGACGGTTCTCAGTATAAATAGTTTAGTCGCGGTCCGGACAATAAGGGATTCCATCCCGACATCGAGTTAACTTGTGTTTTTGTACGCCGCGGAGCATATTGGCATCCGAGATAAAGCTATATTTACTTATTTGTATCTATCTATCTTTATATATACTCACGCCTTCCCAGAAGGGTCCCCGAAGAGGTAGGCAAAGATGATTAGGTAGTAACACACCCACTTTCCGCCAGAGATACAAGCCGACTTGTATGTATACAATATTTTCAGTGCATCGCCGTTACTCAAGCACGACTATACATAAGCCTTCGAATTGCTTCGCAGATGTATGCAGGTTTCCTCTCGACGTTTTCCTTCACTGTAAAGCTCAAGGTGTAACTAATCACTGTACTTAAGTTCAGAAGTAGGTTCCCTCACCATGTTCACACACACATCACTCAGGCTCCGTGCCACAGTCCACCAGTGCCCAGTGCGGGGCGGTGGACTTCACACACGGCTCTGATACTCTTCCCACACGTATGCAGGTTCCCTCCCCATGTTCACACACACATCACTCGGGCTCCGTGCCACAGTCCACCAGTGCCCAGTGCGGGGCGGTGGACTTCACACACGGCTTTGATACTCTTCCCACACGTATGCAGGTTCCCTCACCATGTTCACACACACACCACTCAGGCTCCGTGCCACAGTCCACCAGTGCCCAGTGCGGGGCGGTGGACTTCACACACGGCTTTGATACTCTTCCCACACGTATGCAGGTTCCCTCACCATGTTCACACACACATCACTCAGGCTCCGTGCCACAGTCCACCAGTGCCCAGTCCGGGGCGGTGGACTTCACACACGGCTTTGATACTCTTCCCACACGTATGCAGGTTCCCTCACCATGTTCACACACACATCACACAGGCTCCGTGCCACAGTCCACCAGTGCCCAGTGCGGGGCGGTGGACTTCACACACGGCTTTGATACTCTTCCCACACGTATGCAGGTTCCCTCACCATGCTCACACACACATCACTCAGGCTCCGTGCCACAGTCCACCAGTGCCCAGTGCGGGGCGGTGGACTTCACACGGCTTGGATACTCTTCCCACACGTATGCAGGTTCCCTCACCGTGTAAACAATTCTCAAAATTAATTCATCAACCGATATAAGTTACGGTCTAACAAATGTTTGTATGTACGTTGATTGTAGATAGAGATGTCTAGCTAACCGGTCGGGAATCAAACCCCGAACCTTTCGGCAGATAGCATCGCACTGTCAGACGGCCGGAGGTATTCCAAAAATGCTTAACAGAGATAGTGGGTAGAGTTGGCAGAAAAATATATCTTTTATGAGGGGTCAATAATAGATTTAATAACTATATGTCTTTACGCCTTCCCACAAGGGTCCCTGAAGGGGTAGGCAGAGGTGTATAGGTAGTATCCAAACACCCACTATCCGCCGGAGATATATTTTAGGTGCTAACGTGACAGATGGCGAGTCCATCACCTTTACTCAAACACGACTATACATACGCCTTTGAATTTCTTCTCAGACGTATGCAGGTTTCCTCTCGATGTTTTCCTTCACCGTAAAGCTCGTGGTGTGACTAATCACTGTACTTAAGTTGCACTGTACGAGCTTGAGTAATGGCGATGGACTCGCCATCTGAGATATATTTTTACGTAATACGTAACTATTACGTAAAAATATATCTCAGGCGGAAAGTGGGTGTGTGGATACTACTTATACACCTCTGCCTACCCCTTAGGGAAACCTTGTGGGAAGGCGTGACATTATCTATATAATAAATAAATAAATAAAATTGGAGTGTCTGTTTGTAATATAAAAAAAAAACGCGTTTTACTTAATGCATAAACACGGTACATATACTTAGATATCATTTTTTTCAATTTTTATCTGTGTGTCTGTCTGTTTGTTCCGGGTAATTTCTTTTGAAACGGCTAGCCCGATTTTAGCGGGACTTTCACTGGCAGATAGCTGCTGTCAAAAGAAATAACTTAAACTACTTTTATTTTGAAAACTGAACAATATATTTTTTGTTTATTTCCACGCGAACGAAGTCGCGGGCACAGCTAGTTATATTATTATATATTATGTGGAAAATCTCGCATTTATACATACATACATATCATCACGCCAAGTCCCTAACGGGGTAGACAGAGAGTATAGAGCGCCAGTTCTCTAGACTTACATAACTCTTTCGCTTCGTCTACATTCATCAGTCTCTTCATACATGCTCGTCGGTTTCGAGTACTCTTAACGTTCCCGTCCTTGAGCGTCCGATCGATTTGGTCCAGGTAGTTGGAACGTGGCCTTCCTCTGCCTCTTCTTCACACACTTTTGCTTTGTACATCTGTTTCGTCAATCTTTCTTCACTCATCCTTTCTATGTGTCCAAACCAACGTAACATGCCTTTCTTCATCTTTACAATCACGCCCTCATTCACGCCAGTTGATTTGCGAATCTCTTCATTGCGGATTCGATCTAATATCATTACTCCGCACATTTTTCGAAGAGATCGCATCTCAACTGCATTCAAGCTATTTTTATACTTCCTCTGACATACCCAGGATTCGCTGCCATACAATAAGGTAGGTACCAATATCGCGTTGTGGACAGCAACTCGAGCATTCTTGCTCAGACTTTTACTGCCCATCAACGCCGACATGGCTCCATTCACCTTATTTCCCGCAGTTATCCTTCTTTCAATATCTTTTTCATACTTTCCATCTCGTGTGAACATGCTTCCTAGATATACAAATTCATTCACTTGCTCTAGAATTTGCCCATTTACCGATATAGCACACTCGGTCACTTGTTCATCTCTTTCGAATATCAGAATCTCGCGTTTCAATATTGAATATTAGTATGATGCTCTTGCGGACCGTACACATCGGGTCCGCCCCATATCATTCATGCGTGTGTGTTAGTGTCTTGTTTTTATATCTTACGTACTGTGGGCACTTTTATATTTCAGTTTTAAAACAACTTATCGCGTCTCACAATAATATTTTTCATGCAAAAAGCGAAAATTATCAATGCGTGTTCCCAGAATGTTTAAGTATACATAATTATTGTAATTTGGGGTAAAGTGAGATGCATTTTGCGATTTGCAAAGTGCACCGCGGACCGACAGGTCGCCTGTTGGACGGGTGACCGCCTAAATTCATGATTTACACCAGTTACTTGTATTTATTATCTTTCAATGTACACTAGCTTTTGTCCGCGGCTTCGCCCGCGTGTAGTTCGAAAAAGTAGCTTATGTATTTGCCAGCTAGAATCGGTTGTCACTATGCCGTGAAAGAGTAACATACTTTATAATATTGGAACTTTGAAATGTTCCTAAGCGTGGGCATAAGCTATCACTATTTCAACTTGCACCCAAATCGGTTTAGTCGTTTTACCGTGAAAGTGCAGCAAACATCCAAACTAACAATCCATCGCCTTTATAATATTAAGTAAGATACATATACAAGCCGTGGTGGCCGAGTGGTTCGAGCTGCGACGCAAAGGTCGCAAGTTCGAATCCCAACTGTACCAATGAGTTTTTCAGAACTTAAGTGCAGTGATTAGTCACACCACGAGCTTTACGGTGAAGGAAAACACCGAGAGGAAACTGGCATACGTCTGAGAAGAAATTCAAAGGCTTATGTATAGTCGTGCTTGAGTAACGGCGATGGACTCGCCATCTGTCACGTTGGTACCTAATATACCTCTGGCGGAAAGTGGGTGTGTGCGTATTATCTATACACCTCTGCCTACCCCTTCGGGGACCCTTGTGGGAAGGCGTGAGGATATTATTATTATTACTTATACAACTTGTATATTTTGTGTTACATTTTTATTAATTTATAATAAATATATATTTATAAATATATATAATCACGCCTAGTTCTTCATGTGATAGTGAAATTTAAGAGCCAGTTCCTTCTAGACTTTTTTTTTATACAACAAGAGTGGCAAACAAGCATACGGCCCATCTGATGGGAAACGGTTACCGCAGCCTATTTACGCTCACAATACCGAAGCATCACTTACTTGTCTCTTTCGCTTCGTCCACATTCATCAGTCTCTTCATACATGTTTTTGTTTCGAGTACTCTTAACGTTCCCGTCCTTGAGCGTCCGATCGATGTGATCCAGGTAGTTGGAACGTGGCCTTCCTCTGCCTCTTCTTAAGTTATAAAACGTAGCAAATAATAATAATAAATAATTTTTGCTCTTAGAATGTAAAATCAAGTTTAGCTATTTGTTAAACCAGTGGTTTAAGCAGTACGTAACCCGATCCCAACCACTTGTATAGGGATCGTATTACACTCATTGTTACAGCAACTTAGCCTGAGGTACTAGGGGTTGTTGACCTGTTAAAAAAATTATCCTCATCAAACAGTTTATAAAGGTTATCATATTATAGCCTTAGCGGCCGAGTGGTTCGTGTAGCTGCATACAAAGGGAAGATTGCACCTTCTAAACTTGATCTTACCGATAAGTTTTGTGAACTTAAGTACAGTGACCACACCAAGAGTTTTACGTACACGTACAGGGTAGGCAGAGAGTATAGAGCGCGAGTTCACGGTGAAGGAAAACATTGTAGGAAAACCTACATACGTTAAAGAAGAAATGAAATATACATTGGATTAATTTGGGACTAGGTCAATTTGTGTGGAATTGTCCCAGGTATTTATTATTATTATTATTATACAAACGTTTAAGATGAAATGGACGAAGCGAAAGAGGTATGCAAGTCTAGAGAGAACTGGCGCTGTATTCTCCGCCTATTCTAAATCTCTCGGCGTGATAATATGATGTATGTATTAAAAGATAAGGTTTATCTTATTAATCACGTCGAGTGCCTCAGGGTAGGCAGAGAGAGAGGAGCTCTGGTTCTCTCTACTTACATACCTCTTTCGCAGTCTGCTAATGGTCGATGCCTCGAACGTATAAAGCAAAGGCTAATCTTAAGGCTAGTACTTTCCTTATCTTCCTTTATTTATGTAAAACAAACTCAAAGAATATAACTCACGTTCACGCTTCCGCGTGGAATAAATATGTCAATTTAATACAGGGAATATTTCGCACGCATTTAGCGTCAGATCCTGTCGCGCATGCGCAAAAAAAAAACACACTACTCAATCGATCACGCTTGACGGATTTACGTCGACTGGAGACATTGTCAAAGTGAGACCCTGTCGAGATACGATCTGGGCTCTTTATACGTTGAATATAAAGTGCATTTCTGTGTGGCAGCCCGTTGAGATCCTCCGTGGCGATTCGCAGAGCAAGACTTTTACCGAGGCGGCGCGTTGAACTCTTTTGTGTGGACTTAACGTTCATTTTCATGCGATCAATTCAAGTGTATATATTTTCGTCTCTTTTTATCGTTCCGAGCCATTTGCTTTTTGACGATTGTATACACGTATACATCATGTCAGGTGAGTGAAAAAACATCAGTTTTGGTATTGATTTTAATGTTTATTTACGGTGTAAAGTTTGAATTTTCATACAGAATGTTGATGTGTAATATTGCCCAGTGCCGGCGGTGGACTTCACACACGGCTCTGATACTCTTCCCACACGTATACAGGTTCCCTCACCATGTCCACACACACATCACTCAGGCTCCGTGCCACAGTCCACCAGTGCCCAGTGCGGGGCGGTGGACTTCACACACGGCTTTGATACTCTTCCCACACGTATGCAGGTTCCCTCACCATGTTCA
>JACCPG010002769.1:0-133315 GCA_016069955.1 Drepana arcuata | reverse complement strand
CTCTATCTCTTCTAATTCAGGGTATACATCAATTATTCTCGGTAATAAGTCCGCAGCATTTTGAAGCAGTAAATTGTACACTGCACTCCTTACGACGTTATCTAACAGTGGACTTGTAGGCGAATAAGCGATTGATAGGTCTCGTATATTCATTCCAAGCCTAAAAAGATTTTGCGCATATTAAACAGATAACTGTAATTAAGGTAAGAACATCATAAAGTAGTGAAGGGAATCTTACAGCACTGGAGCGGAGAAATTTAAACTGTGGGCTCTTATCGCTGGATAGGTTACAGTGGAGACCGTTGTTGGCTCTATCTGTGACCGAAGTATGAGCACCAGAGATAGAGTGAGCACTGGCAGCATCATCTCAACAATAGTTTGTTTGCCGTGACGCCATTGTTGCAGAAAGTTTTTCCACATTAACAGGCGGAACTTTGTGAACCAGCCGGGCTCTTTTGGTTCCCTCATTGTTTGAATTTGTATTAAATGGTATCCTGAAACAGTATTTATAATTCACTGTATATTTGTCGTCTACAAACGTAGAAAAGGTTAAAAAACTGTTCAGGTGACTTTAATATCAAGAACTATAATTTGATATAAAAAAAAAATTCTAAGTGTCCCTATTCCAAGACAAATAACTTAATCCGCTTAAACTGAATCACCAACATAGCAGGAATCACAACCGTAATAAAAATGATAAGCCTATTTTTCAAGTTGTTGGTAATTTTTAAACATAAAATATGTTTAAAGAGCCGTGGTGGCCGAGTGGTTCCAGCAGTTGCAGATGGAAATAGGAAAACAGCACAAATATACCACGATCTACGCCTATGACAGAGCTCCCTAGGTAAGTCAGGTAAAGCATTACCTACTTTGTCCTACAGACTACAGAAATATCTAAATCATACATTCAGAGTTGCAAAGGTACAATTGAAGGCTACTATTGGGTACATTTACACCTATCACCCTCGGCGTCCAACGTACAAAGCAAAGATAATTTCAGTGCAATTGCACTTACAAGTGCCCATTATTGTAAGTACAATGGTTCAGATTTATTGAAATTATTTACACAAGAATTAGGTTTCAAGACTCCTTATTTACCAAGTTATTTTATTGTTATCTAATGATACTAGTAAGATAATGATTTTGATTGAATCCCACTCTAGGTAAAGGGAAATACAACAATAAGCTTTATCTTAAGTTAAAGTAGACAACTCACTTGATTATCACAACTCTCTGTTATTGTATTCACAATTCATATGTCTAGTGCTTTCCATACTAGTCACTATACTAACGTGAATGTATGTATGTATCGGATTGGTTTATCTTATACCCGATAACATTCAGCATAGGTTTTTATCGTATGTGTTTAATCATTATATTGATTTTAGATACACCGAAAATTAACAATTATTTTAAGGACTAGCCCTTGCTATTTAATTATTAAGTATGTATATTCTTCTGCCTACAGAATTTATTTTCTTTATTATTAACCTCAATAGTAAAAAGCCGTGGTGGCCGAGGTTTCGAGTAGTTGCCTGCAACACAAAGATCGCAAGTTCGAACCCCGACTGTACCAATGAGTTTTTCTGAACTTAAGTACAGTGATTAGTCACACTACGAGCTTTACGGTGAAGGAAATCATCGCGAGGAAACCAGCATACGTCTGAGAAGCAATTCAAAGGCGTATATATAGTAGTGGATTATATTAAGTCGTACTCCTTCGGGAACCCTTGTGGGAAGGCGTGAGGATATATTTTATTAATAAACCATATAGATAAAAAACATTGATTCCTCTCACTCATGTGTTTATTTACAATAACAACAATTAATAATATTTACAAAGAACAGTTGCAACTAACTACTTACAGATAAAATATTTGTCCCAAATCGGTATCCCGAGGTAACGTGCCAAGAAGACTAGCAGCATTGCCACGCTGGATAGCAACGCTGATTCTCTGAGCGAGATATGTTCCAGCCCGCCTGTCACGAGAGGTCTCGACTAGACGGCGCGAGACCTCTTTAAAAAGATGGTGAGCCTCAGGACCCCAAGGCCCCAGAGTTCAACCGCAAATGCAGCAAATATGTAACCTGACCCGAGACAGGCATACTTGCGGCGCTTGAGGCACTCCTGCTGAGCAGCAGCGGCGCCGGCCGCCACCGATGTGTCAGAAAGATGGGAAGGAGCCAGTGTATCGACACACGTAGCGTCCCACACTAAGGGCCGACCCATCCTCCATGGCATCAGAGACATACCGTCCGGCCTCCGGCCATCGCCGCGAGCGAGACCGACTGGTTCCAGCACAGCAGGCACGCCGGCGCTGACCAGAGCCCGGCGTATCAAGTCATTTATGGAGGAATGACGTGATATCCGGCCGGCACTGCTGATGCAGGATAAACCATGGTGTCCGGAGTCGTTGACAAAATCCCCGCAGTGACACCGATGTGGGACAATACATTTAGCGCCTAAACGTAGGCTCGCACACAATCTGAAGGTTGCATCATCTAACAGCGTACCGATATTATATATATTAATTTAGTTAAATTAAATTTAATAACATAGTTTTTTTATATAATTATTTTATTTATTTATTTATTTAATAATTTTTTTAATAAAATATATATATATATATATATAACTCCACATATATATATATATCCTCACGCCTTCCCATAAGGGTCCCCGAAGGGTTGGGCAGAGGTGTATAGGTAATAGCCACACACCCACTTTTCGCCAGAGGTATATTAGGTGCCAACGTGACAGATGGCGAGTCCATCGCCGTTACTTAAGCACGACTATTACATACGCCTTTTGAATTTCTTCTCAGACGTATGCAGGTTTCCTCGCGATGTTTCCTTCACCGTAAAGCTCGTGGTGTGGCTTGTATTTTTATATAGCATAGGTATATGTATATGAATAGATGACTCAAACAGGTTATTCAATTTAAAACAAATGGATGCCAATTCATGTATGGTGTGTGCAAACACTACGATTGCGTTAACTGGACACGCAACTGGGACCGTTCCTTGCAATTATTGAATAGTGCGAATGGATCATTCAATTTGTATGAATCTATTGCATCTATATCTAAAATAATAAATACCGTTCCCAAAACGCAGGGATTTTCCACATACGGTACTCAACGCGCGATGGAATGGATGGTTGGAAAAAAAATGGAAAGGGGTCACTATATTGTACTGGACTATAAAGTGGCTCATCATCAGATATGGTTTAATTAAATTGCACGTTACTTCGGTACGTGTCCGTCATTTATCGTTTACGTATTACTCTTCACGATTATTACATTATATAGTGAATATATAGTGTAATAATCGTGAAGTTTCTTTCTCTCACTCACGATGTTTTTCTGAGCAGCGACCATATTACAGGGTTTTATACTTGCATACATTTGCGAATAAACTCAGACGTATTTTAAGTACTTAATGTCTTAAAGATGTCGACATAGTCAACTAACCTAACCTCACCTCATTTAAACCCCACTCTCAACCAGGTAAGGCATGGAGATAAAGATATCAATGTGAGTATTCGTATTTTTCAAATCGAGCTAAACGAATTGATGAAATTGGTCATCAATTCGTTTAGCTTGACTGGACTTGAATTACAGGGACCTTAGTAACTCGAGCCAGCAACCAGTTGTCAGAGAGCTATGTAAATCATAAGTTGAGTTACTAGAGTCATCGCTCCCTAATGTCCATTATGAATGTAGTATAACCACCATTGTATTAAAACAAAGTAAATAACGTATATTTGTTCCAACAGACTAAATTACCTATGTTACTTATTATGAGGATCAGGTGGTAATTAAACCAATGAATATGATAAACTGTGGTATAGGTATTTAGTTTTGATAGAATACCTGTATCCCGGAGGGTAGGCCGAGGTCCTGTTGTGAAAACAAACTATTTATTACCTCATGTTTATATTTGACAAAGCATTAGTGACTATGCACTTTTTTCGTACGAAGATAAGATTAAAGCACTGTTTTCTTCTATAAAATAAAATTTATAGGCAAAATAAAACACGATTCACGTGCATAAACTGAAATTATCGTGAAGATAATTCATTAAGTTTGATCAATTAAATCAAAACAGATTCCCACATAGGTATAGGTACCCACATAGTACCAAGCTAGACACTTCGTACCTACTTGTGTATCCTTAAATCTAAGCTAATATTATAAAGTTGAAGAGTTACTTTGTTTGGTTGGTTTAACGCGATAATCTCAGTAACTACTGGTTTGGATAGCCCATTTATCGAGAAGCCTCTAGGCTATATGATCTCACGCAACAATTAATAGGAGCAGAGCATCAATGAAAATTACAATTTTGCCCCGCATCACAAACAATTTGAGTGGTTTAGCCCAAAAAATAAATTACGCAGGGACACCGCGGGTCACACCTAGTAATTAATATACCCATCTAATAATCCACAAATTAGCTGTAATATGTGTAAGCTTGACGAGTACGTTGAATGTATTAAGTATGTAGTGTATGTATATACTGAATATGTATGTAGTGCGTAGTATAAAATAATATTTTGGGCAGATTGAGAAGAACTCACTGAGGTCTCTTTTCTTATTTTTTTTGTATTTTAGACTGCTTATTGGTGTATATATGGAAGAAAACTCTATATGGTAGATATCACAAAATAGAGAGCATAACTCAATGTATGATTAATGATTATGTTTATTTCACAAATATGATATTACTAGTATAATTATATGACTACTTACGCTTTGTTGTCGTCATACTGAAAAAATATCTGCGGTTTACATGTTATGATCAACTTACAATATTTTCTTCTATTTACGACTACCTACTAAATTAAAAGCGCAGTTGTTCTAAACTCCATATACACGCGGACCTATACCTATTTATACGCTAGATTTTTGTGTTTTCGACATGCCCAAAACAACAAATTCGCTAGAAAAAGCTAGTAAGTATTTTATGAATTACTATTTATCTATGTCCTACTGCTGGGCAAAGGAAAAATACCTAAGTATAAAAAAATATATTTAAAATAACAGCAGTTTCGTCTACGTACTACCTACGTACATTAATCAATCAATAAATTATTTGTTATCTGCTTGTAAGTAAATAAGGTATACTTGTATCCGGTAAGTAGTCTTGGGATCAAATTTGGCATTTTATACGGAATTAGCCCCCGAGTGGTATGAGCACCTAGAATTGTGGTTCTTGGGGCATCCAATAGTTTGGTTCCTGACAGACAATGTCACGATGTCGCGCGTCGAACTAATTAAGCAGACTAATTCAGTCAAACTTTAAGATGCTGGTTGGATATTTGTTTTCCTATCGTTCATACAAATATACAATTGGAGAGCTACATGATTTTATAATGCATATGAACGTGGTCAACCTGCAAAACTAAGTTTGCAGGATCAAACCCCAGTCTTTCTGACCCAATGAGTTTTTCTGATCTTAAGTACAGTGATAAGTCACACCACGAGCTTTACGGTGAATGAAAACATCGAGAGGAAACCTACATACGTCTGAGAAGAAATTCTAAGGCGTATTGTAGGTTTCTGCGTACTGCGTATTGCGTACTGGCGGAAAGTGGGTGTGTGGGTATTACCTATACACCTCTGCCTACCCCTTCGGGGACCCTTGTGGAAGGCGTGAGGATATATTATATATTATTATTATTATTATTATAACCCCCGTCTGTGCATGTCTGGAACTTGGAAAAGAAACTAAGTTTTTTTGCTATTCCTAGTAAATGTTGGGTCTAATGTTATTTACCAAGAAACGGCTCAATATAAAGTTTCCATTTATAGACCAAATGTACTGCCCGCTCAACCGTATTTCTTTGACTGGTTTGGAGATTAAACCCAAAAACACACGTCTCAAGCATTTCAATCATCGCGCACAAGGGCGAAAATAAAAATACTTACCTCGTAAATAATATCTATTGACACTTCTTACAGGACATTTATCGACATGATGCTACGAAAACACAATGCATATTTTTATTTCACATCAATTAGAAAGAACCCTAGAAAAATAGGGGGCGTATATTTATTTTGATAAACAAATAGGTTTTACGTTTAAAAGGTGCTTTCCGTTCCGACAATTGTAAAACGCACAGCAAACAACAAGTCCGTCACTGCACCTGCGAACAATTGGCTGCCCTTAAATTCCGCAGTAGTAGGTAGGTAGGTAAACTATATTTATGCTGATAACATATTATGATAACTGAGTACAGTAGGTACATAACACTTATGACATATATATATTCTTTATTAGGTGCTTTTGTCTTTGTCAGGTGCTCAATTTTCGCCAGGAACTGGCGACCGCATTATGTCCTTGTCGAATATTGCCTGCAGAATGTAAGAAGATGATATTTGGAGGGTTGGCAAAATTAGGGCATAGACAAAATCATGGCGAAAAATATATATATTTAAGTAATATTTTGCCTGAGAGACAGCGACAGACTGGCCATTAGTAACGTTGGTAACTTATCATATTTCCAATGAAAAGTGGGTGTTTTGCCATTTATACCTACCCTTTCGGAGATATCGGAAAAGGTCTAAGGGTATACCCCAAAACTACATCGTGAAGCTTTTTTTCCATTGAGAGGGGGCCTCAGCTGGCAAACTTATCAGGTCTCTGCTTATCGGATCCCAAACGGAATAGAAGTTTTCATCTTCCAAGAGTAAAGAATACGGTTGTATGAGTCAGCTATCACATAAGAGGCTTATTTTTGTATTAAGTATATGCCCGAGGTTTCACTGTGCTAGTTGCGACCAAAACGAGGAATTGAAGGCGGATTAATATCTATGTGATGTCATAGGAAAAACGTTATCGATAAATGTTGTACCTAATCTTATCTTACATATAATACGTTGCCGCAATTATTGTCGCTTCGAATCGGTGACACGATGAAAGTATAATAAGTTCAGGTTTTTTTACACTTTACGAAGGTTTTCAAATTATGTTAGTATGTTAAACTACTTTTTCATCAAAACTATAGCAATTGCTTATCGTAAATCGATAAAACCGACAGTAGAGTCCTTGAGTTTGCTACACTGCGATTCAACAATTCGAATTGTACAGCTATAAATTGGTTATAGTGGCTGAAGCAATGTCATTGAAAAACACTCAAATGCAATGGAGTAAAAATGTTGGTACCAGAATATCGCTCACTGGTCAATGTCAAAGGAGTCTCCTTGCATGCTATGCGAATATAGGTAGCTTGGTATTTGTATGCATGTTTCATAACCTGATAATTATCTAATAAATGTGAATCACTTTCAAGTCTGTGTAAATATCTAATCAGTGTTTTCTATATAAGATAATATCAGTTTTATGTAAGTATGTAAGAAATAATATTGCAAGTGGAAAATGCAATGCAAATACGATGGTGGCTCCTACCTATCAGGTCCAATTTTGAATCTAAGCCATTCTCATATCCATCTTAAGACACAGAAAATTTCATTAAAATCGGTCCAGCCGTTTAGGAGTTCAGTGACATACATACGTCCAGACGAAATATACATATATAAAGATAATAAGGTTTCCGCGTTCGGTTCGCGTCCGGGTGATAATTTCTTAATATGCTGGCATACTAAGCTAACCAAGCAACGTTACTTGACAAAAATTGCCTCGGAATTTTCACCACTAATTAAGTCAAGTACTGACAAACGAAGCTGCCAGTCATAGTGACTTATTGTTTTAAGCGGGCAGATACGGCAGTTGGCATCAGGCAAACGACACGCTTCTACATAGGTATATAGAATTTCATCATTTTCATCATCATCAATATCAATATAAAATACTCCATCCCTAATGCTAATTATTATATTGCTATTAGTATCACGGACCTAGTAATACATCCATTAAAATGGTTTAGACTGATGAATGTGGACGAAGAGAAAGAGGTATGCAAGTCTAGAGAGAACTGGCGCTCTATACTTTCTGCCTACCCCGTTAAGGACTTGGCGTGATGATATGTATGTATGTAAAATGGTTTCTGTGTCATTTATATTTCCTGAATTCTATCAATATGTTAACGAATGCTTGCCACCCATAGTAGGCATTGTTGTGCAATACAAATAGCGATACAATATAAAAGCAGTCTGTTTCACAATAGTTCTATGCTTACATTACTCTGCCTTCAAGTTAAAGAAAAAAGTCAACGACTTAAAAGTGACACAGGGAAATAGCTAAAAAGGAGTTTAACTGGGGTCCATTACAAAAATGTATTAGAGAAGACGAAATATCAGAAAGTTTAGTTTATAAATAAAACTATTATCGAGTCTTAAACTACAATGTATTTAACAAAATAACCCTTACTATCAAATTATATTTCTGTTACTGCCACCTGTAGTGTGCATACGCCCTATTAGCTTCACATTGGCGGTGCAGGTCCTGTTTCCTCTTCACCACTTTGCCAGTATTGTTGGCGGCGTCGAGGAGCTCTCGTGCAAATTGTTCTGGAAAATGTATTGTTCTTTCTTTCTCATTTGCTGCATCTAAAAGCCACTTTATTGCCAAAAACAAAGATCTCTTTTCAGTTATTGGTCCGGGTACCTGTAACAAAGTTTTTTTTTTATTTAACTATCCAGTATATATAAATATGCCTAAAAATCCAGTATCCATGACTACATAAAATATCTTATACAGACTGGTCCCAAATATTTTAATTTGATTTGAAAGTAAAAACAAGTTCATATTTATCGTTTTATTTCCAATGAATGTCGCACTCTGGCTCTACTTTAATTTTTTTTTACACATTATTTTTTCCACATTATCATGTGGAGTATGTTACAGCTACATACTGTATGCAGCTGCATCTTAGATGCAAGCTGGAGCGGAAAACGGGAACTACGAATAATAATGTTATTTCATGCACTTCGTGAGAGCGTGCGAAATGAGATTCTGGTAGATTCGATAAGTACGTAACACGTCGTTATCACAATTTCGTATCATAATCAAAGTTATAATAATTATAAATTAATATTATTCGTTTCTGTTGATATCAAACACCACAGTAATTAATGAGATTATTTTATTTTCCGCTCGATGATTGCTATTAATAATATCTTATATACAGCTATACGGAAGTCGGAATGTGGGTGTACTTTCCGCCAGAGGTATATTTTAGGTGCCGACGTGACAGATTTACATTCCTATTTTGCTACGCACAAATAGATTTTTCAGATATAGTTCTCATGTTATAGAGTTTTCATGTTATGGATAAATTTTAGTATCATTGTATCAACCATTAGGTTGTATTTAAAAACATGTACCCATCAATGCCACATTTCACATCAATAAAGACACAAAAGGTTTCAGAGTGCAACAAAAGTAATTTTATTTATTTTATTTTATTTTTATTTATTTACATAATTAAAACGGCATAAACATACCAATTACATTAATTAGGATAAAATTATTCTACAACACAATCATATACTACAAAAATAAAATAAAAATATACACAATTACGTCACTGTCATGCACCCCGCTCGCAAAACTTCTTGCACTCGAACAATATTTTGAGCCATGCATCCGCAAACACATCGCAATCAGGGTTCTGGTTCAGGAGAGCGTTGAGCGAGGCCAGGACTCGTGGGATGGGAGATTGGGCGCGCGCTGAGGTGCGAGACGGTGGCACGGCGAACAGTCTGTGCCTCCGGCCTCGAAGGTAATTATCGGGGACAAAAAATCGACACACTCATCGCTCAAGTTCGGTGCATCTATTTTCCCGCGTAATATCTTACACGCTATTATCAACTGGCTATAGTCTCGGCGAACTTCCAAAGAGTTGTAACCTAAATATCCCAAAAGAAATTGAGTGGGATATAGGTAAGGGTAATACCCACAGCATCGCTTGTATAAGGCCCTCAAGAAGGCTTTTTGTACTTTTTCAAGTAAGAGGGCGTATGTTGCTTCATGCGTATTCCATACGCATGCACTGGTTTCGAGCTTAGATCGTACGAGGGCATTGTACACCAATCGAACAACCTGGAGGTTGTGGAAGTCACGTGTGTTCCTAAGCACAAATCCCAAACGCGCAAACGATTCCTTGGCCAGTGCGATAATATGACCATGGAATGTTAATTTCTGGTCGAAAGTGACTCCCAAGTCTTTTATGCTATCGACTCTAGTTCCTTTTTTTAACTCCTTATATGGAACAATAATAACTAAAACCTTATTCTTGATTGAAAAAAATCAAAATATTTTATTCAACGTAAGGCCCACAGGGAACATTATTGAACGTCATATAAACAAAAGTTACCACCATTTCGAAGAAAAAAACCTGTCAGGAGAAGAAACGGCGAAACAAATTCCCCAGTTTTCTTTTTTTACATATGTTCCCTTTTACGTAGGGGTAGAAAATATTAAACTTATATATAAACTCTGTACATGAGGAGCAATTCATTGCCATGCATGGCCATCGTTCAAATAATCTGATGTTTTATAAGCTTTTTGAATGAATCTACTTTCAAAGACCCAAGATCGAGCTCGTACCTGGTTCAGCGTATTTCATTAGCGATACAACGTGGAAACGCGGCGGGCATCATGATGACGTTTGAGCCGGGTACGTGTCCGATCTAATATTTAGTTAGTATAGGTAGTAGTTAGTATTTTATGACAAAGCATGCAAGCAACTTTTCTTTTTGTATAACGAAGCCTGTGGCGAATACGTTTTATGTTCAACTTTTACAGACAGCTTTGAATTATAAATAATAATAATAATATATCCTCACGCCTTCCCACAAGGGTCCCCGAAGGGGTAGGCAGAGGTGTATAGGTAATACCCACACACCCACTTTCCGCCAGAGGTATATTAGGTGCCAACTTGACAGATGGCGAGTCCATCGCCGTTACTCAAGCACGACTATACATACGCCTTTGAATTTCTTCTCAGACGTATGCAGGTTTCCTCTCGATGTTTTCCTTCACCGTAAAGCTCGTGGTGTGACTAATCACTGTACTTAAGTTCAGAAAAACTCATTGGTACAGTCGTGATTCGAACTTGCGACCTTTGCGTCGCAGGCAACTGCTCGAACCACTCGGCCACCACGGCTTTGAATTCTACAAAAGGTAATACAATTAATTAATGCAATAATAGTGCATAGTAGAATTAATCAAACTGGCATACATTTTGAAGGGCTCCCTACCAATAACCAGATTTTAGGTACAGTACCTAAATCTGACTATTAAACACCAGTAGCAACAGATGATGAAAACACAACTAGTATGTTGTTTCATGTTTAATTTATAAAATAAAGTATATTTTACTTGCAGATACTGGGAGACCATGTTTTAATATATTTCCTACATCAAATACATAGAGTATGTGCACTTTCTGATGTAAGAAAATATCTTAAAGATGTCTGAGAATTTCAAAGATGTTAAGGAAATTGTGCTTGAAAAATAAGTCTATATTTTTCATCTTATCTTTGGTTCAGAAAGTATCTCAAGCACATTATAATACTATTTATAGCTCCTCAAAGGACTCATATGGGAGACTATCATCAGAGCTTAATATCACAAACCTGGTATGTTATTCCTCCCCTCTTAATGGGTGAAAGCTGAAGCAATGGTTTAGAGTTTTCAACTGCTTTGTGAAGGATTTCTTTGGGGTTCAATTCTATTCTAGCTTTCCCTTCGGGCGTAGATGCCAAGTGATACCGCTCAATTTGTGTTCTTTTAATATTCTCAAAAGCTTTTTCCACAAGACTGCGGGCCAACTGCTTCTTGCCCATCTCCATAACATGGTTAATTAATTTGCTGCAATAAGAAGAAGCATTATTTATACTATGCCTACCAAATTAATATCATACTAGATGTGTAACTAGCCCTATACTCCATAGTTAACAATTACTTAATAATATATTAAAATTAATAGAAATAGATTTACAAAATACTTCATTCATATTTTATTTTAAATCATCATTTTATTCCTCTGTATCATTTGTAATTGAGTGAAATCTTATTTTTATTAGCTGAACTTATATGAAGTTCTGAAATAAAATAATAATTATAAAATAGTTTGTAGTTTTTATAAAGTGAATAAATAAAATGATAAATATAAAAGTATTTATTTTGGCAAATAAACTTTAACAGTAGCACACCACACAACAATCACAACTAGGAAATTGCTTTCATTACAGGTCCTACATAAATAGTGTCAAAGATGTTCTACTGATGTTGAACTGTTGTTGTGGTGTCAAAAGTTGATACTGAACTCTCCTTCATGCATAAAATATGTCTCCTAGGATTTAATATCTTACCTAACAAGAGGATCATGGTAGACAGAAGACGTTTCATAGACAGCTGGAGGCTTAACAGGTACGGCTGTGAGCTTAGATAATTCCGAACTTGCAATAAGTTTAGATTGCTCCTCCTTTCTGAATACAGGGTTCTGGAAATAGTCAGGGAAGCTTGTGCGTCGGGCATAGTTCCGCCATTGCAATAAACCATTGATAGAATATCTAAAACCAAATACAAATCATAATCAAATTTTAGTTTGATACATTTTGTGATTAATTGAACAAAATAATTGCTGATTAAAACATAATCAAACAAACAGACAGCATAATCTTTCCTCTAAGAGATTTTTTTTGTTTATGTCAATATAACATGTATTTTACTTAAAAGACATAATCTACCCTTGAAATTCATTGAATTTAAAAATTGTACAAAGTACCTACACCATATTCATCATATCTCAGTCCTAGTCTAGCTACTAAGTATCAATAGGTGTAAGAAGGCTTCTTGATTCCTAAATATTTTATCGTGATTACTAGGCAAATATACACTTCCATCCGGATTCAAATTCATATACGTTATTATTTATAAAGAAACAAATCAGGCAAATTAAGGGTTGGATTCGCTGAGAATTTCGGGTTGGTTAAAGTTGTCCTTTTGAATTGTATCTATTAAAAGTTATAATTGCTTGATGTGATAATACCATCACGGTTATTTAATGATAACTTTAACATACCTAGGTAATAAATAAGACGAAGTTACGGTAACCAAACACTTATTCATCGTTTAGATCCTCAAATTATATTATTTACTTTTAAAACATAACCTATAAACTACATCTGGCTGATTGTCATAACTATGTTGACATTTGATACTAACCACAGAATAATCTGCAAGGATTCGGGTCAATATTTTTTTTTAAATTAATTTTTATATAAATCTAACAGTTCGTACAGGTGGCTTCCAGTCCATTTATTTGTTTGTAAGCCAATTGTGCTATGATTCTCCCTAGAAATCTTATTATAAAATAATCTCTGAACATAATCCAACCAATATTAAACGTGCTACATGAACATGAAAAGTTGCTTACACCAAAACCATTCACATTTTACATTCACAAAATAAAAAACTTAGTATAAGAGTATATTTAGAACCATACAATTTATTATATTAGATAGGTAAATGTTTGACACAATAATAAAATATTGTAGAAAATGTACTTCAATACATTTGTTGATCAATATCAGCACTGACATCTGTACCAGAAACATTCATGTGAATGTCATTATGAATAACTTCATTTATATATTATCATGTTTATGTTTTTTGGCAGACTTGTTTAAGCCTGACCTGCTTCTGATTAAGTTCTAGTAATTTATTCTGCCTTTTGTTTCTTCCCTTTTCAGTCATACTTGAATCACTGTCAACATTTTTTGCTTTGGGATTAGATTTGCCATTTGTGGTTGGAACACTTGGTTGATTTTTACTATGATTAAACAATTTTGTATGTGTTAACATGGTTTTTGTTGTAGAATTTGGGAGCCCATCACCAATTTTCTGGATGTATGGTTTGGTTTTATCAAAGTCAACATAAGATACATTTGGATGTTTGATGTCCAATTCTTCATAATCTTCACCATCCAGTCCCAGCTTCAAACTCCTAAAAACAATATAGCAACAATATTAATATAAAGATGTAAAAAAAATATGTTATTGTGAAAAGTGGGTATTAGTGTGCAGTGTTGGTGTGATGTGAATATTCTAAAGGCAGAACTAACATACAACTCTATTATTTTTGAATTATTTATTTATTAAGGACTTGGAATGATGATATATTTATGTATATATACGTATTCAATATTACAATGATGATATATTTATGTATATATACATATTCATTATTACACAATTAAGCGCTTTTGTTTGTATCCTCCTTCACATGCACTATGAACAATTGATTATAATAGAAATTAAAAACATTTGAACCTTTCATCCAGCTCTCCCCTTATATATGGCAAGGCTCCGTAGAGGTCTAACACAACAACTCGGAAAGTCAACTCCTGGCCCTCCTGTATGCTTGTCCCCACCCACTTGCAACCAAGCTCTTCTGTAGGTCTGGGTATAACTACATTGAAGACTCTAAAGAAAAGCACCACAATATTAGCGATAATTTTCTTATATTTAACATACAAAGATTAAAGAGGCAAAATTGTAACTAAATGGTATGTCTGTCAAATGTTATATATGAAGAAAACAGTTCAGTTGATTGAGCCCAAGATATTAATATACATTTGGAAAGTGTTCTACTAAATAATAAAAAGCATATGTCATAAGCGGACAAGTCATTTTTACCTGTGTACAAGTAAACCAAGGTGTGTAGGACTCTTTTTATTGACTATGCCAGACAATGTGGCACCCACAAAGGGACGAAATATAAAATAGTCTGCCTGTACTTGGAAATGGATGTCAGCATTATCGTTTCTTATTGTGCCCACATTTTGCAAAATCCTTAGGTTTTTATAGCTCAGCAGTATACCATTAAACCTGTAATATAAAGACAAAATGTTACATTACACATTAGTGCTATGTGTACTAAGCAATTAGTGTATAAAACTAAGTGAATTGGTGTTTTTACTGGTACACAATAGACCAAAAACGGAACGCTATTAAAATCGATTGCCAAACACGATATTCGTCGAACCCACTCTCATATACCAGCCATATCACTTACTCTTTGTCGTGTTTTCCTATTTTGTAATCTAATAAATTTTTAATAGAATCTTTCAGATTTCCGAGACATCGCGGTTGTAATGCCAAATTTTGAGTTACTTTTTTTTCCACCACACAGGAATTCTTGTCATTAGATAATTTTCGTAACTCTTTAAGCTCAAACTTTATAATGGTTGACATAGTTATCAACAATTTTATCGCATTATAATATTTCGGCTTGAAAATATTGTATAAGTTCCCAAAATAATACAAATTCTGACATTACGCAAAAATATACAAACGTCAATTCAGTTTTACTGACGCCAGCCTTTTTCTTTTCTCAGTACCTTATCGATGGTAATAGAGCTGTTTGCCTAACCTAAACTATCGTATTAAAGACAAGGGCCATTCGATGTCTACGATCCTGTTCTTTAAAGTATCTTGCTCTAGATGCGACATTTGAGATGTTAGAAAAGTTTCTATTGTATTATCTCATATGCTGTTCCGGGAACTCTTGCTGCAGCCGGATAATGGCGAGAGCGACACTTGCAAACGATGTTAGAGCATAGCTTATTCATGAGGAGTCTCACCAGCGAAGATATGGACATGTTATCAACAAGCACTTTAAATTTAAATATACATTAGGTAGAGGAAATTGGGTGTATCATAGACAAGAAAAGAAATATCAAGTCAAGTCTGAATATACATATCGACCTGGAACACAATAAGGGGCAACATGTCAGATAGGGAATCAGAATAAAGATTAACCGTAACGTAACGTCAAACTGAATGCCATCGTGTGTTGTCGATACGATGCATATATTCAACTTAAAATTAACATCGCTTAATATGAAAACGTGACCGATATTACAAATCAGTCCTACAAATGGATAATTTGGAAGCCGTAACTTACACCAAAGAATAGTGGAAATAAATCTTATCAATAAGTACTTTTGTGTAAGATAAAATGTCGAAGAATGGCGATCTGTCGTCAAACCAAGGTAATTTCTAGCAAATTGATGTGCTTTTCAAAACACAAGTTTTGCAACGTTACTTAAACTTTGACTTATAGTGAATAGCTTAATGATTATTAATAATTTGCAGGTCCCAGCCGACCTACTATGCCGAAACCCGACTTGAGTTTATTCGGTTCTGAAAAACGTAAGATATTAGATTTACAGCTTGGTGGTCCGTCAGGCGATGGAGCAGCCTTTACGCCGTTTTGTTCGAATGCGCCAACAGGACAAAAGCCTCGAGTACCCTCGCGTACAATCCGAGATGTATTGCCTGAAAACACAAGGTAAATTTTACATGTTATGTGATGCAGGAATTACTAACTCAAACATTATTTTCATTAACTTCTGCTTGACTTAAAAGGTAATTAACATCGTAAATTGTATATAACTGCAGAGACAGGTGTAGGATATACCCATCTATGCAGTCATCAGGCAAGCTGCAGCTGTCTGCAAATGAGGTGTATGACTTTACTGCTGATGACCTCCAAGACCTGGGTGAAATTGGAAGAGGGGCCTTTGGAGCTGTGAATAAAATGGTTCATAGAAAGTAAGGCCCACACAAATTAGTCTCTTATTTAAAATGTTTGAGTAATCACAGAGCAATCAATGATGTGTTGTGTATTTTTTTGTTTTTATGTATGAGATCAGTAATTGTATGACATTCTTGATTCCATAACTTTCTTATAATTTTAGGTCAAACCGTGTAATGGCTGTGAAGCGAATTCGCTCAACAATTGATGAAAAGGAACAGAAACAGTTGCTAATGGACCTTGAAGTGGTCATGAAAAGCAATGATTGCCCATACATTGTACAGTTCTATGGAGCACTGTTTAAAGAGGCAAGTAACCAATCTGTTCTCAAATGTTAACTTTAAATTATAACTCTATGTTAAGTATTATAGTACATTTATATGACAATTAACACTGTGTGTAGGTGGAATTAATTAAATGATGTATTTCACATTACAGGGTGACTGCTGGATTTGCATGGAGTTAATGGATACATCATTAGACAAATTTTATAAATTTATATGTGAACGGATGCAGACTCGAATACCTGAAACTATTCTAGCTAAAATAACTCTTGCTACAGTGAAAGCTTTAAATTATTTAAAGGAGAAACTTAAAATAATACACAGGTGTGAAAATTTATATAATTGCCAATATTATGAACTCATTATATAGAATTATTAACAATATGCAGATATTTAAGAATAGAATTGGGGCAGCCATGCTTTTAACTTTCATAGGCTCTTAATATGAAGATATTCAGGATGCTGATGTCTTTGTTGACCCTTTGCCCTATCTTATTCACTGCATAAGGCAATATTTATCTCATTCCTTTTCTTCTTAAAGTGCCACTCCATTACTGGAGGTTGGCCGTTAGCTCGGAAAACATCTCTCTGTCTTGAGCCATCCGGAATAGTTGCTCTGCACTGCTGATTCCGGTCCACTCCCTGATGTTTCGCAACCAGGACTTCTTTCGCCTTCCAGAGCGCCGCGTTCCCTGTATTTTGCCCATCAATATTAGTTGAAGCAGCTGGTATCTGTCATGGCGCAACACGTGCCCCAGATATTCGATTTTGCGCTTTTTGATGGTGTGCAATAATTTTCGGGACACACCAGCACGCTGAAGCACCTTCTCGTTACTGACTTTCTGGGTCCAGCTTATACGGAGCATGCGACGATAGCACCACATCTCAAACGCTTCTAAGCGCCGCCTGGTGACTTCCTTCTAAGCTATGTAATTTATGTCTCAATTTGTTCTGGTGACATTCCTTTTAAGCTATGTAATTTATGTCTCAATTTGTTCTTAGTGTATAATTTAAAGCTATGCACATGATGGCTTTTAGCTGTAAGTTAAAATTATTGACTGTAATAAAAAATAATTAAAATAAATAAATATTACAAGGGGCACCACAAATCTCAGATTAAAAATTAGACTTGCCCAACTGGCACAGCCAAATGGCACTGCCCCAATTATGTTTCAATAGTGTTAATCCTGCAGTAAAAACCATCTTCATCATCTCTTGTGTAAGATCACTACTATGATGGAGATGGTTGGTAACATTATAATGTACATTATGATCCATGAAAATATGATTTGACAAATGGACAAAATATTTTCTTTTCAGAGATGTAAAACCCTCCAACATACTGCTAGATCGGAGGGGGAATATAAAACTGTGTGATTTTGGTATATCCGGTAAACTAGTTGATTCAATAGCGCGTACACGGGATGCAGGCTGCAGACCATATATGGCTGTGAGTTATTTATTACATTTGTACTTTTGCAATTTCTGTTCATGTCATTTCATAGTGTTTTAATAATTTTCAAACAATGTACAGCCCGAGAGAATAGATCCGGGTCGCGCTAGAGGCTACGACGTGCGATCGGACGTGTGGTCGCTAGGCATCACGCTGATGGAGGTGGCAACCGGCGCTTTCCCCTATCCGCGGTGGGGCTCCGTGTTCGAGCAGCTGCAGCAGGTGGTACAGGGTGACCCACCGCGCCTTACCAACGCTAACAACCACTTCTCTAATTACTTCGTCAACTTTGTCAATACTTGGTCAGTACTATGTCTATTTTTTTTGTCTTTACCCCCTTTGTTTTGTTTGCTGGGTTCAGGCCGAGTTCAATACTAGCTGTCTGGAATTAATCCCAAAATATAATTCTAATCACTTGTATGTTTTCACTTAAAGCAAAACATTTATTAACTTTACAGCTTAATTAAAGAAGAGAACCAGCGACCGAAATATAACCGACTACTGGAGCACCCTTTTATTAAGGGCATAGAGCAGAGTCGGGCAGACGTGGCCGCGTACGTGTGCGAAGTGCTCGATGCCATGGAGCGTAATGGCGTCAGCCCTTTCACCACCGACCAGCCAGCGCAGGCTTGGCTGGACTAGATACCGCAACACAATTTGCAACTTTAGTACACTGTCACATGTTTGTAATGTTACATTATTGATTAAAGTTACACCAAGGCAAATCGAAGGTAGCTTACATTATCTATGTTGACAGGCTTGCCTATAAATGTCACTGACACCAGAATGTGTAATGTTAATTAAATAGGTACCTAAGAATTTACTGTATGGAATGATGTAGAATTTGTTAGGACAATTGTTCATTAAGGTGATGTGTAATAGGTGTGTTTTAATATAAAATCATGTCATCTGTGATTGTTTTTGGTACAAATAAGAATAATTGTAAGTTGTCAATGTAATTACAAATAAAAAATGTTTGTAATTATGTTAACCATTTATTGGAAATTTGAAATGTCTGTATATTAAGATCAAATAATAATTGTATATTTATATTAAAACATACCCATTAATTTTATGTAGCAAAACTTATTTAATGCGAGGTTGTATTTGAATGTGGCAGAGGACAGTGTAAATATATGAACAATAAATATTTAAAATTATTTATAATAAGCCTATCGTCATAATTAATCAATGAAATACATTTCTTCTGCTACATACAATGCAGTATGTAGGCACTTAGAAAAAGTGCAGCAAGCAAGATTTACTAAAAATATCTGATTGCAAATAACTTTTTTAATATGAATATGATGAATGAAGATACATAGCACTTTTGTTGTATTGATACCATTGCACATTAGATATTTTGAGCAAGTTTTGTAGCCAATAGTACAATAATGTGATAAGGTAACCAGCTGCATCACAGTTGTCGAAGTGGCTGCTTGCTTCTTGTTTGATATAGAACTTCGAAACTTTTTATAGATGTTACCTACTCCACTTAATAGTGTATAAAATATATTTATATTAGCAATTATTTTCTGGTTTTTCAAATGAGTTAAGTATTATTTATTTTATAAACCTTTGGAGTTCACAAGATACTTTTGTTAAATAAATATACATACCTTAAATAAGTTTTTTCGTCATAGGGTTGCGAATATTTCATATTCACTGTTCTAGAAGTAACAGAGCAATATAACACTTGCAGTTACACTATTTACCCACGGATTTGTGCAAAACTTAAACTTCTGATAAAATCCGAATTAAATTTAAACTAAAATATACCTAGCTAGTCCAGGTACAAGAATTTTACGGAAAGGAACCTTGAAAATTTAAATTTCAATAACATTTTAAGGTACAGGATGTACTTAGGGTATACTCCAAAATATGCTCCACAGGCCTGGAACTGTTAACTTCATCATTTTTAAATAACAGACCGATAAATAGAATATGATCTGCTTAAGATTTGGTTTAATATAGAAAAGCATAGAAGCAGGTTATGTATAAAAGACATTTCAATTTTATAGATTTTATGTAGAGTTAAAAAATGTTGTCACATACCCATGATTTTAATAATAGTATAAAAAGCATCAAAATCTGTTCAGCTGATTATGAATCTTATGTGGTTTCATTCGTAAATATAATATATAGGTACTAACGATTTCACTCTTTAATA
Source organism: Drepana arcuata (assembly GCA_016069955.1). Classification (NCBI taxonomy): domain Eukaryota; kingdom Metazoa; phylum Arthropoda; class Insecta; order Lepidoptera; family Drepanidae; genus Drepana; species Drepana arcuata. The sequence continues at coordinate 112,895 of JACCPG010002769.1, read as the reverse complement.
TCTTATGATGATTGTGATAGAAAATAAAATAGTTAAAAATAATAGGCTTGATTTGGTATGAATTCTGTAAGTGAAAAATATGCACCAACCATACAACCATATAAGTAGAAAATCAACACATAACGCTCATATATATTTTTCGGTTCTAAGCCAGTGTTTCGTCACATAGTATTTTCACTTTTCAGTTACCAAACTTATGGCTGAAAAAGTTGTTTGAAATTCAAGTATCAAACAAACATTTTATAATTCTATACACTTTCCCAGGAATATTTGATGTAAGTGAAAAATATGCACCAACCATACAACCATATAAGTAGAAAATCAACACATAACGCTCATATATATTTTTCGGTTCTAAGCCAGTGTTTCGTCACATAGTATTTTCACTTTTCAGTTACCAAACTTATGGCTGAAAAAGTTGTTTGAAATTCAAGTATCAAACAAACATTTTATAATTCTATACACTTTCCCAGGAATATTTGATGTAAGAAATTAATAAAAGTCTTACTGAAACTTGTTTGACTGAATGGAATATTAGGGAATGGACTATAAATTATGTGTTTCATTAATTTGTATATACACCAATATTAAATAAATGGATAAAAATATAATAACCAGTTTCAATATATGTTTCTGCAACAATGAAGATGCAGGAATCCACATTTATTTAAAATATTGTTAAGATCAAACATTAGGGACAGCCTAAAAGAGTATGAGTTAACTTTTTTAAAATGCTCATTTCCAAGTTTATTGTATTACATAAATAAAGCATCATAATGTATCCTCAAGCTTGTCTATGTTGTGTTCTAGTACTAGACTATTGTTTCTTTAGTGAAATTAATAAAATGCAAAAATGATCAAAAAGCTGATTGGTTGCAAGATCATACTAGGTGAGCTGGTCAATCAAGTTGTACTTTGTTTGTTTTCAAATTATCTGATAGATATAGGTGTAGGTATTGATGTTACACACTAAACCATTTTGGCAGTAACTGTTATATTTGATTGATGATCAATCAAAATATGTATATCCATGAGACCTTTGTGGGAAGGCATGAGGATATATCAATCAAAACTATATTTTTCCAAGATTTGATTCTCTATAATACTACTGTATATTTAAGAAGTAGAATTATATAATTCATTTTGTAGTTTTCCTTAATTCCAAAAAACTTCTTAAAATAATTTATTTACATTATCATAATATTATAATGTACTTGCTATTCTAAAACTTGACCAATTTTATGTGAATTCAAAACATTGCCAAACTTAAGAAATAATTTATACTTTGTGCCATCTGCGAGACTAGGAGTTAAATATATGACATCTGTTACTTTTGGTACCATATCTGACAGAGGAATCCAATCTTCTGATGGGACTATTCTGTCTTTCCTTTTCCCCCAATAGTCGACTGAAGATATTTTGACAAGACTGTTGTCTTCACTTATATACAAGAACCCTATTATATCCTTAAATGGTAGAGTTGCTATAGATAAGACTGCTGTTGCCGTCAAACCTGCAACAAAAATCAGTAAGCCTATTTATAGTATATAGTTAATAGTTCATACTTACTTTTAATTTTTTCTTAATATTAAATTTTCTTTATTTGAATTTAGATGGAACATAGTACATACCTATATATGAAGTTACATAAAAAGTATCAGTAGGCATAACATTTAAAATTGCTAACAATCCACTAGAAGGCAGAGCTATAGATGTTCCTATAATCTGGTAAACTTTAAGTCTGTTAAGTAGTCCAATATATTTTACAAAAGGGAAAGAAAATACAGTATCGAATTTACTAGTACTTGTAGTATTCGTTAAATTTGTACTGTATTTCCTTAAAATAACATTGCTATATTTTATATTCACTATCAATGATTTCAAAAGCATTTTCTCTGGAATTGACTGGCTGGTTTACTGAGACTGTTACTTAAGTCTTAGGTCCTGATCAGATTTGATCAGATTTTATCAGAAGCTCGTGCGATCAATTATTTTCTGAACTGTCAGTCAACTGATTGTGATTGTATAATGAATAAAGAAAGTGTCATTTGCGCACGTGTGTCTGACTAGTGATGGGTCGTTGACGGTTTTTCCGTTTACAAAATGTTAACGTTGATTTACGTTTGTCAACTAGTTGATCAACTAGTTAAATTCGTCAACGAGTTAACGTGCTACTACTGTCAACTTGCAACGTAAACCGTTGATTCATTGAACGGTTTTTATTCAACGATTGCGCGTTAAATTTTAGAAACAATTTGGTTCAATTTATGTAATGGAAAACGTTTGATTGTTGGTTCTACTAAGATGACCTTCCCTTCATACTTTCTCTTCAGGCTTAGGACTGAATGAATAGAATACAATTAGCTATAAACCATATTCTACTCAGGCGTATTTAAAAGAGTTACTTAAGAGTTCAAATTGTATGATATGACCGTCACTCGCAATCCATGACGTTATTTTCAACGTAAGTTTTTTAAATTGCTCAGCTCGTTGCGTTTGCGTTCTCGTTTATTGAACGAGACGCACGAGTTAAATTCATAAACGTCGTTGACGAATTCAACTAGTTGATTCATAAACAGTTAACGTTAATACGTTGACAGGAGATCAACGGTTGATTCAACTAGTTCGTTGATTCAACGCTCATCACTATGTCTGACACAAACTAAACAGATAATGTCCAAACCGAAGGTGGTTTATTGGCAAAGCAATAGAAATGTCATTGGGGCTCAAAGAAACTTAAATTTTCTTATCGATGGAACTAAATATGACAGAACAGAGATATTTTTAAAGAAATAGGTAAATTTGTGAAATTGATCTCCAGTATGAACTGTTAATAGAAATACTTTACACTGTATTAGTATTACCACAGGATCACACACTACTCGTACCAATCAATGTCAAACAGTCGTCAATCATTTAAAATGTTAAAAACAAGCGTGAAACACGCATGGTTATAATTTTGAGAACTTGTAGAATTTCAATTAAAATAACTGTATCCATCACCATTACCACAATTTAACTAACAATTTTGAAAATTAAAAGACTGACCGTGCCCCACGGTGACATGAGTATATTGAAAGAAATGTAAGTACTTGTTTGTTTCTTTGAGTAATTTGTGTTATCAAGGCTTTTTGTGCCTGATAAATACACACGCGCCAGGAGCCACAGACTGTTCGCAGTGGGCACACATCGTACAGTATCACGTGCACACTCCCCTGTACCTCGCACTCTCACTGCACTCAATGCCCTCTTGAAGTCCAACCCTGACTGTGACGTGTTTGCGGACGGATGGAAGGCTTTCATTGCGGCATGTATGGAGTATTGTGAGAAGAGTGTATGAATGAGGTTCTTATAATTACTAATTAGTGTAATTGGATTTTTAGCCGTACTAATTATGTATAAATAAATTGTATACTATTAATTTACTAATCTGCTCTGCACTTGATGCGCGTAAAATAAGTTATAAATAACCGTAACTCACTATTGCTTGTACCCTTTAGTAGGAATGGAAGGCGTGAGGATATTAATGTCATAGGTGTTGTAGATTTTTCAATACAACAGATGTTACTTGTGATTTTGTATGTAGAAAAAAAACATTTGCATTAATTACAATTATATTAATAAACATAAAATTTATTATAAATTACAGATATGAGAAAACTGCAGAGTATGCAGCTTTCTATACTGGAGGGGACGTCAGATGGACTAATGATGGGATGCACCTGCTGTGCCAGTGTGACGATGTTATTAAGGTGATTGATGTCAACTCATTCTCAACAGCACTTATTATTGGTAAAGAAGAAGAAGACGAAGATGTAGAGAGTGATCAAATATACACTTTTGAATTAGCACATAGAAATGATGTAGTCATCACGGCTCACAAAAGTGGTTTGATGAAACTATGGGATAGGGAAACAGGCAAACAGCAGAAAATATGGAAGTCTGGTCATAAGGGGCCTGTTGCAAAATTGACATTTGACTCTTCAGATGACAACATTGCTTCAGGGGGATCAGATGGCAACGTAAGATTGTGGGACTTAGCACATAATACTTGTACAAGTAGCTTACGCGGTGCTATGGGAGTATTCTCAGTACTCAAATATCATCCAGATTCGTCTAAACAACTAATCTTTGGTGCAGCTGACGATACAAAAATAAGGTCATGGAATTCAAAGAATGGAAAAGATCATTTAATATATTCAGGACATTTCAGTAAAGTCACATCACTACAGTTTACACCTGATGGGGAATATATGGTAAGCTCAGGTAGAGATCGTGTTTTAATACTTTGGAATCTTAATGAGAGTAAAGCCTTAAAAGTAGTCCCTGTTTATGAGAGCATTGAAGCTACAATTCTTTTGCCACCTACATTTAAAATACCTAATTTCAAAAAGAAAGTAGAAACAGAAGGGATCTATGTCGCTTGTGCCGGAGAAAAGGGAATTATTAAAGTGTGGAATTTGATAATGAATAAATTAATGTTTGAGCAAAACAACAGTCTTGTTTCCCCAGCATCTGAAGATGGTGGCTTAGCTATCACCCATTTAATGTTCAACATAGTGAGGAATGTATTATCTGTTGTCACAGCTGACCATAATATTATCATTCATGACCTAGAAACGTTTGACTCCATGAAGCAGTTAATAGGTTTCACAGATGAAGTCCTTGATATTATATATGTGGGCAATGATGAAACTCATATTGTTGTTGCTACAAATAGTAGGGACTTGAAGTACTATGAACTTGATAGCATGAATTGCCAGATCATTAAAGGTCACACAGATATAGTTCTATCACTGGCATGTTTCCCAACAAAGCTTGATATGTTTGTATCTTCAAGCAAAGACAATACTGTTAGAATTTGGCTGATATCTCCCAAAAATGAAATAACATGTATTGGTGTTGGGGCTCGGCACACAGCCTCTGTGGGGTCAGTTTTCACATCCCAAACATCAAATGACTTCTTTACGTCCGTAAGCCAAGACAACTGCTTAAAAGTTTGGAATGTCCCAAAGGAATTTGATATATGTGACCAGAAAATTAAATCAAGCCATACAGAATTAGGACATCAAATGGATATAAATTGTGTGGCTGTATCACCTAATGATAAAATGATAGCCACAGGTTCTCAAGATAAAACAGCAAAACTGTGGTCAGAAGAATTAACATTACTTGGTGTTTTTAAAGGCCACAGGAGAGGAGTGTGGTGTGTTAGATTTTCACCAGTTGATCAAGTGTTACTAACGTCGTCAGCCGACTGCACGATTAAATTGTGGTCCATTTCTGATTTGAATTGTCTAAAAACATTTGAAGGTCATGAGAGTTCAGTGCTTAAAATCGAATTTTTGAGCAAGGGTCAACAAATAATTTCTAGTGGAGCTGATGGTTTATTGAAATTATGGAATATAAAAACTTCTGAATGTAAAATGTCCTTAGACAATCATGATGGGAAAGTGTGGTCATTGACAGTGAGTAAGAATGAATCAAGTGTTATAACGGGAGGCTCCGATTCCAAGCTAGTAAAACTGAAAGATGTTACTTTAGAAAAACGTGAGAGAGTGGCAAAAGAAAAGGAAGAACAGATTTTACAAGAACAGGAATTGATTAATTTATTACACGACAGAAAATTGGTGAAGGCCCTGAAATTAGCAATTCGAATGAACAGGCCTCTACACGTCTTGAAAATAATCAATGAGGTTTTGAAGGGTGGAAACGAAAAGCTTTATGAAACCTTAAAGGAGATAAACCACACTCAAAAAGAAACATTGTTAAAGTTTGCCGTGGAATGGAACACGAATAACAAAAATTGTCACGCTGCGCAGTTTGTCTTCAATATATTAACGCCAGAAATAATATCTGGCAATCTCAAAGTGCCTGCTTTAGGTAGCCTTATCGAAGGAGCATTGCCATATACGGAAAGACATTTTGAAAGATTGACTAATCTATTGCAGGACCTAAATTTTATCACATACACTGTAAACTGCATGCAACCGCACGCAGTTTTAAATTCCTAGTTATGATATGAAATAAATGAAGGTTAAGTAATGTGTTATCTTTTTTTGGCTATTCTCTTTAAGTCTTACTTACTGCATAGTGACGCAACTCTTATTACGTCACACCATGTAAATTTGCTTAGGGAAATACATATACAATTATGTAAAAGCTCAATGAGTGTAGCAGCGGCGTCTGCGCAGCCCTTTTCCGGTGTCCACGGATAGTAGCTTACAGCTTGCGTGCACGCAGTAGTAGCGAGCCATCGACGCGAAGCGGACCGATCGCGTTTTGCGCGAGTGATTCCGACAACTGATGTTTACTTGACAAAATGGCATTAAAAGCGCCATTCGTTTATCTCTTACTTATAATTGCAGACCAAGTACGAGGACAAAAATCGTAAGTGTTTTCATATGTATTCATTTAAATAATTAGAGCGTAAGTAGTTACGGTTTATGCTATTAGACAAAATAATTTTATTTATATTATGAATATTGTAAATATAGGTTTTTAATTATTTATCTCAAAATCAAAATAAAGAAGAATATTATATAAGGGTATTTCGCGTCTTCCATTGTCGATGCTAATAATAATAAGTACCCACATTTATTAATCACAAATTAAAAACGTATCTGTACATATTTTGTTTATTGTTGTAGACACTAAAAAACGATTTAAGCCAGTTCTTCAAAAATATCTTCGGTGCAATGACAAACCTACACTTACACACATCCATACAATACACCATTTCCGAATGAACAATAGGCTACAACATTAAATTACGTGCACGTCGATTGCCAATGCGTAATAATAATAATTGATCAGTATATTTTTGACCAGATGGCTATAAAAATTAAATTCGCTGTGACTTCCCTATATACCGTCTGAAGGTAAGCGGTAACCGCTGCTAAAAGTTAGGTAATATTTGCAAACAAAGTAGAAAGCCCCAAATAAATAATTTGTAAAAAGCGAATTCGTGGGGCCCTAAGTAGCATTGCCACACTCTTAGTGAGTATCCTTTTTTACCACAGGTGTTAGTAAATCAACGCACGAATTGTACGGAAATCAATATAATTTTACAACAATAAATAATATGTTCTATGTAGTATATATTCGAGACGCGTGCGAGCCTTCCTCGATCACGACCCTGGGCTGGGTTTCTGTGAATATGTCAGATCTATGCTTATGCCAACATACGAGATATCTTTAAACATAATTGCAGATTATTCAATCGTGAATTTTTCACTCTTAATCAAATTCTTACCTTACTTAATTTTTGGAATTCTAATATGATTTTGACAAGTGCAATGTAGCTACTTGACTAGCTTTTACTTGGCAGTTTGGAGACCTTATATAAGTAAGCGTATATGATGATGTGGTAAATATATAAATATATCTTTATTTATCATTCATATCACGCGGTCTCCCTACCGGGCTAGACAGAGAAATATTTTTCAACTATAAAACACTAACAGCCGTGGTGGCCGAGTTGTTCGAGCAGTTGCCTGCGACACAAAGATCGCAAGTTCGAATCCCGACTGTACCAATGAGTTTCTCTGAACATAAGTACAGTGATTAGTCACACCACGAGCTTTACGGTGAAGGAAAACATCGAGAGAAAACCAGCATACGCTGAGAAGAAATTCAAAGGCGTATGTATAGTCGTGCTTGAGTAACGGCGATGGACTCGCCATCTGTCACGTTGGCACCTAATATACCTCTGGCGGACAGTGGGTGGGTGGGTATTACCTATACACCTCTGCCTACCGCTTCGGGGCCCCTGTGAGAAGGCGTGAGGATATATTATATTATAACCGCTTATTCGTACTGTAAAATTTACCGCAAAACGTGCTCGCTTAATCTAATCGTTAACAAGTAAATTATTTGCATTATCATGCCATATCCGCAATCTTTTATCACTACTTAATAACATCTTAGGTGGTTTCAAACATTTAGGACATCAAATAGCCAAACATACTACGGCAGAGAGGTTACCTACCTACATTAAAGTTAAAAGTGTTATATTTTATGGATACGAAGATTTCTAAGACGAAGCGGGATTTGAAACTGCAACCTTCAGAATGCCGTTACGTCTCTCCAAATATTCGTGCTACTCGTGATCCTAGCACGTTTGAGGGAGGTAAATTTATACCTTTAACCTAACGTTATATCAAACTCTTACCTTTTACCGTAAATATATCAGACAGTTAACTGTAGGTATTAATTGTTTTCACGGCTAGTTGTCTTGTATAAAAAGGAGTATTGAGTTTTAAGACAAATTGAGTTTTATATATCTTCACCCATTCCCAGGGACAAGGGTCCCTGAAGGGGTAAGCAGAGGTGGGATATGAGAATGTACACGCTGATGGCGCCTCTGCCGACAAAATTGCCAACCACTTCTTGTGGGGTCGAAAATAACATTTAGACAGTCTTCGAGATACTGATAGGAGTAAATTGCAACATGATACCGGGCACACAAGGTAAAGGCCAAAGGCCTCTTAGCCACAGGTATCCCAGAAGAAACCAAACTAATATCCCGCGACCGGAGCCGCTTGCAAAAGCCAAAAGTTAGTAACAAAATACTACGTAAATAATTAAATACCACATATTCTCAAACGATATTATCAAGATACTTAAGAACTTGTTGTTGCTTACTGAAGTAATTTTCAGCCATTCCTGATTGTGTCCAAAGGCCATTATTACAATTACATTACGTCATACTTCTTCGGGAAAATATAGTCCAGGCACGTAATAATCAATTCTAAAACCGATTCAGTGCCATCGGTCTACATATTTATTGTTTGGAGTGTTTACATACTTGTACCTACTTTGCAATGGATTCACTCCAAATAACGATCACCGCTCCAAATAAAAATCCTTTTCAACGCTACTTCTAAAAGTTGATAAAAAAGGTTATTTTACTTTTTATAATAAAGCCGTGGTGGCCGAGTGGTTCGAGTAGTTGCCTGCGACACAAAGATCGCAAGTCCGAATCCAGACTGTACCAATGAGTTATTCCGAACGACTCGTCATATATCACGTTGGCACCTAATATATCCATGGCGGAAAGTGGGTGTGTGGGTATTACCTATGCACCTCTGCTTACCCCTTCAGGGACCCTTATGGGACCAAAGTATATAAAACTAAGTTAATTCCCTGTTTTAAAGTGGGATCGTGGGTATGTGTTTTCGTGGTTGGAATTAAGGAGTTGGAAATTCAGAGCAGCATTCATATATTGGAGCATTGGAACCGCCTTCAATCGCCATCACCAAACTGTTTTATATCACGTAGTATTTATACCTAATCGCAGATACGTATAAGAATATCTTGCCGCCAATTATTTTTAATTTACGTACGGTGTTTCTAAGCAACCTCTCAAAAAATGTCGATCTATTTATACTGCAAGGGTGCAAATTTACATCTTTATCCTGCTTAGGCGAAAATATACTTAAGCTTAAATGTATATCTAAAATAATAACATTAGGAAGAATAAAAGCCTACTGGATCAGCTGCGGTGTAGAATATTTTCTTTTATAATATTCTATTAATACTTTTATAATAATAGAATATTTATTAACTTACTACGAAGGTTCAGCCTTTGTTTCAACCTCCATGCACTCAGATAATTTGCTGAAGGAAAAGTGCCATTTTCGTGGCGTGCCGACTTGCCAAGCTGTAGATATTGATGTTATTGTAATTATAATGATCCGTGGTCACGAGAGTTACCCTACTCATCAACAGGCTCGTTATGGCAAGATAAGAACCAATTGTTAGTCTAGTTAAATAATAGCACCACAGAGTCGGACACTTACAGAAGCCGTCAACGGATATATTATTCTTTACGAAATGTAAAACGGTTTCATTGTTTATTTGAATTATGAACATTATATCTTACAGAGCTTCTAACCACATTATATAGGTACAGTCTGCGTAGGTACCTGATACTAGACACACACAGGTGGAAAGAGAAAGGCTTCGTACAATTAATTTTTTATCTTTGGATTAATATCATCACGAGTTAATCTGATTATCCATCGTAATGGAGTAAGCTCTTAATTATCTCTTTAAGCGTCGTCTCTTAAATATGTAGGCATGTCCTTTATACGTCAACCTGGTATACGGAATGCGACTAGAAGCGAAAGGAAAAGTCTCGTGGTGTTCAACAGCAGTTGTGATGGAGGAGTGCGTCTCATGATTTGATTCAGAACACGTAAACTTCAAACTCTTAAACAATAAAATATTGGCGTTGAATATTATAGTGACCGTGCTATCAGTCTTCTTAACACCTACTGATCACGACATTGAATTGCGCCACTTGCGTCTGAACTTTTATTCGAACCTATAACTGTTCATACGTTGAGTGGTTACCTACTTTAATTGATCTAGTCGTATAGACGACGATATCGATCTAATCGTATACAAATGTTTTGCAAATGTTTAAATATTTTTCTAAAATAATAATATTATTTTATTAACAATCGTTAATTAAATCATTTAAAGAAAAATAATATGTCTAAGATTCAGTCGTGAAACCACGTTTTTCTGCTTTAATGATTAATTCAGATCTGACGTGAACAAACTGAAGACATTGCACTATCAGTAGGTATCTGCTTAGTTGTTTGGTAAAAAATGGCAAGAACGTCTGTGTGACACGGTCCGATAATTTGCTGTGACCGTGCATTAGACACTGGCTATAAATTCCGCGTTTGAGATAATGCACTGCACACCATATTGATAATGAAGAATTAAGATAAATTAACCACTTAATTATTGCTTTGTTATACTTTGCAAGTAATCATCGGTCTTCAATGTTAATTTTACTAATATTCATTGTTGGTTGAAAATGTATCTATACTCTTTCAGAAAGTGACTCTTTGAGTTTTTAAAGTATCAAAATGAATGTTTTCTTTATATTGTCAGACATCACATCAGACTTATTATAAACAAGAAAGATTTTTATTGGTATACAAGAGAAAGTAAGAATAAATATAAACTAACTATAAATAGAATAAATTACCCAGATCTGTCACGCGGAAGGGTTCCAAGAAGGGCACCAGTGTCAGACCATCGGGCCGCTTATCATCTTCTCGAACCAGCCCATTGGGTTCTAAAATAGCTGGCATTCGAGCAGTGGCTAACGCCCGACGGATCAGGTCATTGATGGCTGCATGTCGCGACTGTCCGGCACTCCTAAAGCAGGAGAGGCCGTGGTGACCAAGATTATCAATACCTTCACCGCAATGACAGAGGTGTGGAACATTTACCTTAGCCCCTAACCTAAGATATACAGCTAATCTAAAAGTTATATTATCTAAAAACGTGCCCGTATTTGCTGAAGGCAACGCTTGTAGCCAGAGGCCCGACTCCCACCTAGCAACAGCTAAGAGACGGGCTCGCTCTTGTGACTCCGAGGCCGATCCCAAAAGAGAGTCGTACTCCAAAACACTGAGCGGCTCGTCCCACAGCTTCTGGATAGCTTTACGGATACGGATTTATTTACGGATAGCTTTTTTGGTTCCTCGTGGACCGGCAGCCAAATGCCAGGCATTTCTAGCCTCAGACAGCCATGAGACCTCAAAACCACTTTGTGATGGAGCAAGAATTGTATGTTTAAAACCCGCGATAATGTTTTAAAAATTATATTATTCAAAGATGTCAATACATTTTTAGGATTCCAAAGGTAGCGTAATACGTGTGTAAATTTGGGTACGAAAAGGCAGTGACGAATGATATAATAAGCTTTGTGGGTGCTAATTGTTTCTAAACGTTGTGAAGTAGATAATAGATTCAAAATTTTGAATCTTCTCATCAATGAAAGGTGCGAAAGATACATCAAATATTGAAGACCCCAAGAGACGAAGCGAACTCCTGTCTAAAATTTTAATACCAGGGGCCAAATCGTAAAATTTTTAAATAATTTAATTTTGTTCCAAACATCTTCAGATACACATAATTCCGACTTTGAAAAATTTATATTTAAGCCAATGGTTTCAAAATCTTTTATTATTGTTTCTAAATCACTATAAACTGAGTTCGCGTCGCCTCCCAAGGTCCCATCATCAAGATACCAAACATTACATTTAGAAATTAATTTGTGAATGATGGGATGAATTGCGAGGCTAAAAATAACCGGTTCAATAGGATCACCCTGCTGGCATCCGACAGAGGAAAATAATAAATTTTTGTGGTAAGCAAGTTTTAATGGAGAACTATAACATTGAAACATATAGGGGTAGATTTGGGGTATCTTTCTTTGATCTGCGTCAGCATAGCGCTCCTGTCCACGGAGTTGACGGCGTTTTTGACATCCACCTTTAGTAAAATTTTTCCGAAACCGTTAGATAGATATGTGCGAAGGGAATGTGTAGCCGCTTCACAGCCTCCTTTGGAACTGAAAGGGTTGAAAGTAGTTTGTCAGATTTTGAAATAAGGCTCTGCAACATATTTTTGAAGCAAGGCGACGATACGTCATTCTTACAGCAATGGGACGCAAGCCACCATCTTTTTTTTAGGGCGCACAGGTTGGCCCCGTAGAGAGTGCTGAGGATGTCATCATTAACCTTACCAGACAACATTAGGTTTACGAGTGCGGTTAGGTTCTTCAGCAATGACACGGCCCCGTTTCCTTGTACTCCAGATAGTAGATCCTTCAGGTGTTGAGGGGCAAGGCCATCTAAGCCAGCAGCCGAGCCATTGCGAAAAGACATAACGGCATTGAGGACATCTTGTTTTGAGACCTGCAAAATAGTTTCGGAATCATAAGGTGTGACTGGAAAATTTTGAAATGCCTTTTGCCTGATGTGATGGGTGAGCGTATGTTTTCTATCATCTTTTTTTAAAGAAATATGTAAAATTTGGAAAGGGAAGACCAAAAGCTGCTCCCAAGCATGACTTGAGTTCTCAGTCACCGCAATATTTGTACGCTCTGAGAGCTTCTCGGCGACAGTGTCCCTCACCCCCCTCGGAACTCTTCTTATCGGGACTGGACCGCTTTAAGTCAGACAGGTAGTCTGAGAAACTTCTCGAACCGCTAATGTGATTAGAAGAGTTACCCAAACCACCTTTAACTTGCTCGGGGGCAGCTCTTGGAGTCTCATCTGGATTTTTGTGAGATTTTCCTATATGGATTCTCAAACCCCTCTGGCCTTTAAAAACACGTACCTGAGTGCATACTGCATAGTGGACATTGAATGAGACCCTCCAACGACACGATATTGGCCTGCTGACTGGCTAATATGGGCGCAATGTTTTCCATATAATTATTAAAAATAGTATATACTCCTTAAGAATAATAATAAAGAACAACTTCTCGACACCGGGATTAGGAGCCGCTTTAAGTCAGACAGGTAGTCTGAGAAACTTCTCGAACCGCTAATGTGATTAGAAGAGTTACCCAAACCACCTTTAACTTGCTCGGGGGCAGCTCTTGGAGTCTCATCTGGATTTTTGTGAGATTTTCCTATATGGATTCTCAAACCCCTCTGGCCTTTAAAAACACGTACCTGAGTGCATACTGCATAGTGGACATTGAATGAGACCCTCCAACGACACGATATTGGCCTGCTGACTGGCTAATATGGGCGCAATGTTTTCCATATAATTATTAAAAATAGTATATACTCCTTAAGAATAATAATAAAGACATATAAATAAAACATCACGTAATAATAAACAAGTACCACAAGTAACTCAAACACTGTCTGGTCTTCATTTCAAATATATATAGAATCATCAACACAGATGTTTCATCAGAACACGAGCCAGGTCATCAATTAGTAAGTCTTTGGAGCCAGTCGCCAGAAATATGTATAAATTTGCCCTGGAGCATCCGTATAAAGCCGTTGTCATGGACACTTTATCAACATAGAATAATCATTTTCTTTATATTTTAATAGTGTAGTAGTTTAAATAAGATGCCATTCTAATCCGCTTCAAAACATTTCTTTATAGTGCTCTATATATGTATATATTTTATGGAATTTACTTGAGTTTGATATGAAAATAATTATTATATTATTATTATTATTATATGATCGTGATGAGCCGTGGTGGCCGAGTGGTTCGAGCAGTTGCCTGCGACGCAAAGGTCGCAAGTTCGAATCCCGACTGTACCAATGAGTTTTTCTGAACTTAAGTACAGTGATTAGTCAAACCACGAGCTTTACGGTGAAGGAAAACATCGAGAGGAAACCTGCATACGTCTGAGAAGAAATTCAAAGGCGTATGTATAGTCGTGCTTGATAACGGCGATGGACTCGCCATCTGTCACGTTGGCACCTAATATACCTCTGGCGGAAAGTGGGTGTGTGGGTATTACCTATACACCTCTGCCTACCCCTTCGGGGACCCTTGTGGGAAGGCGTGAGGATAATAATCATCTTATTATAAATTATTAAAATAAAGTCAATATAATGATATATTGTAAACTGACTTATTTGAAGAAAACAAGTATGGACCAGTCCTTAAAAGCGACTTGGGCTAACATTTTAAGGAATCGTGGTAGGTTATGTGTATCTGAAAAGGTTGCAAATATCACTAATATGTATTGAGTTCTTAAAACGGTGGCTTGCCATATGTCAGTTGGCACACTATCTCTGGAGAAATGGTGTAATGATGAATGAAATGATGGTGAATATAATGAAACAATATACAAATCATGTGTATATTGTTTCATATATGGATATTATACACTCGTTCCATGGTTCCCTGCAGAGCTGCAGATATTAATGATTTTCTAGATTCATAAGTTTCATATAGGTAGTTGTTATTTAAAACAGCTAACGTAGTTATGTAGGTTTTCAAAACATACATACCTAGCTCGTTAGGTGTCTAGGTGTGTTTTCACGGTAAGGTCAATCGACAAAGTCAAAGTAATGTGCACGGCATCACCCATTTGTAAAAAGTCTCCTTCATACTTTCACGTTGTGCGAACGAATGTTTTAAGTAAGTATTAAATCGATTACATTTTAACTAATTGGTGTGACAGAGCTAGGAAGCAGCGGAGTGACCTTTTATTAGTTTTTTACCTCTCAAGGCATGTTGATGGATTGTTAGCAAGCCTCTGTCATCCATCAACAAGACATTCTACGTAATGGTGATAATACAATAACGTGACACAATTTTATACAATAAACTATATCGTAAATGCGAGCCTGAAAAACTGCGATAAAATGGGCAGGCAATTTCGACGGCTAGTTTAAAATATATTTATACCTTCACATTTTCCCACAAGGGTCCCCGAAGGGGTAATCAGAGGTGCCCACACTCCTCTCTTTCGTCAGAAATATATTTTAGCTGACATATGGCGAGTTCAACGCCATTACTCAAGCATGATTTATACATTCGCATTTCAATTTCTGCTAAAAAGTGTACAGGTTTCCTCTCCACGTTTTCCTTCACCGTAAAGCTCGTGGTGTGACTAATCACTGTACTTAAGTTCAGAAAAACAAACGTGAAGTAAGTTCGAACACTAGACATTTATAAAGAGAAAGAGACGTTAAAACGTTGTAAAAGTAGACAGAAATTGATGCGTGTACAATTAGCCAGATCATTATTATCATTTACATTTCTTAATAGGAGATTTCATAGATTTTTTGAACGTATGTATAAAGATACAGAAAAAAGTTACGAAACATAAATATAGTCTTTGATTAGACCATGCTTTTGCATGTTCCCTACCTAATTTATATCCGACTTCTCGGACTAGACATCATAACCTAATGCTCGATAGTGCTTATGCCATTACAAGCGATTATACGCTATTACAAAGCCTAACCTTCCTTGGTTGAGTAGGGTAACTACGCAGTACGCACCCATTAGGAATTGACCTTTTATCATAACCACATATTATAATAATCAATTTGAATAATGGCTTTTATGGTATAGTATGTGTACGTGTATTGTTAGGTAGGTATAGGACTGGAACCCTATATCTACCTTGACGCGGGTAGTTAGGTACGTAAAAAGCATTATGACATAGTGTTTTCTACATACCTAGTATAATGTATGCGTATAATAATATATTTTTTACGAAATCTCCTTCAGAATTTAATTACCTACCCAAAAGGTCGGGGCAGCAATTGTCTGAAAAAGTCTTACCATATCTGAAACCGGTGGTCGTCCTCCCCGGTGGAATTCTGCACGGGATACGTGCAGAATGAGGAACGTGAAGGAGGCAGCAAAAGCTTAAAAAATAAAAAGTATTTTTATATTTATTAGATAAATATATACATAGGTATATATTTATCTAATATATATATTAGTCGAAGTAATAAGAGTAGTTACTGCTAAGGACAATCGAATATAGAAGATGAAAGGCCTTATGCGACATGTCAGCTTCTTTCAGAATATCTTAGAACAGGAAGACCCAGATTAACATGTATGAGTGAAATCAAAAGAAAAAGAAAACGTGACAGCTCTGGATAGAAATTAATAGAAGGAATTATCAGAGAACATCAGTGACGCTGACAAGAGCCCAGCTCAAATTTATGATGATACTAGCTTTTGCCCACGGATTCGCCCGCGAGGCTTTTGAAAAAGTACCTTATGCATTATTCGCGATTGAAATGCACCCTATGTCCTAATCCTGGTATAAGCCATCATATTTTCAACTTTCAGCCAAATCGGTTCAGCCGTTTTGCCGTGAAAAAGCAACAAACATCCAAACTTACAAACTTTCGCCTTCATAATATTAATTCAACAAAACTCCTATAATAAATAGAAAAAAAAAAAAAAAATATTAATTAAGTAAGAAGATGAGTGTTTGTCTAACTTAGACTGTGTTCTTAATTTAGACATTTAGTTACTCTATGACTTGATACCGCCAATCCTAAGAGCCGCAGTGTATAGACATTATCGAGATAAAAAACCTCCTTGACAATTTTAGAACTGTTTTGGTTATTGGTACCAGTCCACGAGGTCTACGATTGCCATTAATTATCACGTCAACATGTTTCGCAATCAAAGTAAATGCATTACATTGAAAAGACCACTAAAGTAGTGTGATAGACGATTTTTCAAAAGCCTTGAAATGTATGCAGTATATAGCAGGGCAATATGTTTTTAGAGGGTTGTTACGTTCCCAGGTTTTCTTTCTTACACTTCTATAGCAAAAGCTATTTAAGTTCAATTGAGAAGTGTCATCGCTTAGGTACTTTGATTATTAATGGGTTTCTCTTTCCACATAGGTATAAAGATATACCAACAAGATTAAATAAACCTAAAAGACCAACTAAAAAATCCGACGTATGATGCTTCAAGTGAGCAACCTCCAGGTCAAATTTCCCTATTGCTTGAGTTTCCGTTCGGACTTAAAAAAAAAACATACTTGTTATGATAATTAATAGGATGAAACTAAATCAAGTACTAATGAAACATAGTTGTACGAGGAGCGGCAGCCGCGGGCGATCTGCAGTCACATGACTTCGAACAGTTGCCCTCGCCGAAGTTCAAGGTAGACCGATCATCGCCAATCAACAGTAACCGAAAATGGCTAATCAACTTTGTATCGTACGATCTAAACTACTAAATACAAATACATTTTAATATGTTTATTAATTAATATGGCAATCGGTAAGCAAAAGGGATAATGTAGGTAAAGTATTTATTAACATCTGGCAAATGACAATGAGTTGACGCGCAGTGTCAGCTATTTTCATGCAGATCATTGCGCTGCCACCTAACAAGTAAACGACCTTAGCAGTACAAACCATTAACATGGGTATTGGTATTGTTATATTTATGTGGCCATGGAAGGGAAGTCAGTGAGTAGGTGTCTAAGCTATCTCCAAATCAATTTCTTTTGCCATAACCTTGACTTAGATTGTCGACATTCTATCAATCGCTGAATTATACAACAAATTTGTTTACGACGTGATTAGCGACCATTTATTAAAAATCCAGTTCAGATATTTTCATTTTTTGGTTCCAAATAGAAAAACGCAAATTTACAGACGTAAAACATAGCTATCTAAGATAACATCTATGAACAGGATACAGAAATTATCCCCAGATAGAAGATTGATATCAGTTCAATCTTGACCCAGAAGGCACTAACAACTTTATTGAATGGAAAAGTCACCTTTACGCTAGCTCTGTGAAAATATGCCTATCTACTTACTGATAATACAACCTTGATGAGGGATGACTCAGTGCCTCAGAGATCACCCAAAGCCTGATAATGCAAAAGTAAGAAAAATGGGTCATCCTCGCTATTAGCCGAAATAAAGATAAGAACATTCAAATTAAACCTTACACCTCATAGTATATACAGACCTATACTATTTACATATGTGGCCTAGTCGGATAACCAATCAGGGATGTTATTTTAATGTAAGTATCAATTTAAATCAATATTTGTTCAAGCTCTGATTCAAAATTTAATTAATTTTATTGGATAATAGAAGGAAAGTGTTCTGTTTGTTTATTCTTCCGATTAAATAGTACTCATTGGATGTGAGCTTAATAAACAAACATTTTAGCTTTATAAAACATTAGAAAGTGCTGGACGCTGGCTTACTACTATTTCACACAATGCATGAAAATAGTATACAAACATGAAGGTAATTAAAATACGTTCCCTTCGAAAAATTTACGGTGTGTGATATTGGATCGAATCCGCAATAAAAAGATTCGCTAGGCAACGACGTGTCCCGTACACGTCGCTAATGTTAGTGATTTTAGTGTGTAGTTAGTAGTTAGGTAGTGTATGTAGTTAATGACAGTCTGGTGAACCAGTGTCGGACTTGTACATCACCGATAGTTACTGAATGGCACAAAGTGGCGGTAGATGTCTATTGCCAAGAATGCTATGATGGAAAAGCTCACAATTCAACAACCAAGACTGGTTAATGGCTCTTCCCATTGCTTCTCCACGATAACGCGCGAGCTCACCCTTTTTGACAGACCATCGCCAAGTTACAAGTGTTACAGCTGGAATTTCTTCGTAACCCACCATACTCACCGGACCTTACCCCAACATATTTAAACTTTGTTTTTATTTGGACAAATTTGAAGTGGGAAAAAATTAAATACACGAGATTCAGTACAAAACGTTTTCGATGACTTCATCGACTCCCGTCCGGCAGATTTCTGTAATAAAGAGATAAACAAACTGCCAAAATTCTGAAGATAATTTGGGCCAGTACTGTGATTACTAAAATAATGAATTGAAATTTTTCATACATATCTCCAATATCATAGGTAAATATATAAATGTGTGTCTGGAATATATAGAACATTCTTGAACTACGTTAGATAGAACACTAAAACTCGTGTTCGACACATACATTTCTGATTTGTTCAATATCTGGCTGTGAACGTATAGTTAAGATATTAATTTCACTTAGAGCCGTCTGCCAAATTTTTAACAATCGCAATAATAAATGACAACGTCAGACATGGTTATAGTATATTGCTTTCCGGAAAATTTGAATCTTTCAATGTCAAATTCTAACTCTGTTCAACAATGAGTATCTAATTTTCAAATAATTCTTGCGCAAAATAATTTAATATATTATACAACTCGAGTACTCGTTTCCTAATTATTTCCTATTTGTCGCTAATTACCGATAATACGGTTCGCAAATATAACTCACAATAGCGTCGCTCCGAGTCACGCTTGATTAGTCACGAAAAAGTTTATTAAATATCAACCTCACGTATTAACACAATTATCAGCTCATTACACTTGCCACTTTGTCGTGAATTCGACTAATACTTAACTATTTATAACGACATAAAAATTGCTTATAAAGTGAAGATTTTCAATCATCTAAATATTGGCACTCTGGTATTACATACTTGTAAAAATCCTAGTTTTAACATGATGTTATTCATCATTAAGAATCAGGCTATGAAATAGCTATATTACGAAAAAAACGGACGGGTATTTACACAGTTTAGAGCGTTAAAGCATTTTTATTTCCAAAAAGTTCGTGTCCTGGTTATTACTCTAACAATGTGCTGAATTACTGATTCCAATTTTATGTTAAATATATATATTTGTATACCGAAACATAATTTGAATAGTGTAAGTCTACATACATACATACATATAATCACGCCTCTTTCCCGTAGGGGTAGGCCCACTACTATAGGACCACTTCTTTCCACTTGCTACGATCCTTACATACTTCTTTCGCTTCGTCCACCCTCATTATTCCCTTCATACATGCTCTTTGGTTTAGGGTACTCTTGACCTGGCCTTTTTTCAAGACGTCCCTAATTTGGTCTAGAAACAGTCAAGTCTATACTTTCAGTTATGTGCCTAATTCTCTGGATATGATGAAGTGAACGGTCGTTCTGTGAACTATGACGTGCTGTTATATTGCCGCAATGAATGAGTGCCGTTATATTGCCGCAAAATATACATAATGTCTAATTTATTTACACGGATTAATAAAGTTCAAACAGTAGTCTTTTACAAAACGTTATTATCCCTGCGCAAACTAGCTCGTACCTAGTGCGTCAGTTTGTTATTCGAGATAGTATTATGTACTTATTTAATGTTTCACTTATGTGCGTAATTACGCATTTAATATGAATAATTAATCCAGCATTTGTATAAGTCCTACTCATATTATAAATGCGAAAGTTTGTGAGAGCGGCTAAAGTAATTGAATGAAAATTGGGACAGATACATTATTAAATGGATTAACAGATAGGTTTTGTTGGGTTCCGAAAATAAATCTAGATAAAATTATACTAATGAAGGCGAATACATCTTCGAAGGAGTAGTACAGATCGCGCGGCGAGAGTTTGGCTTTGACCTTCGGGTGGAGGGGATTGCTGCGCATGGGTACTGTCACGCACACAATACTTTTCCTTTTTTATGTACCAGGTTGGATATTTGAGTGGGTCAAAATTCATGTACAGTGGTAATAATGCTAGAAAATATGTAATACGAAATAGATAAACTTCTTCATTTATTAAAACTATTGATAGTTATTTTACTTATATAAAATGTTTATTTCCTTTTCAAGTTTACAGAGACAGCGATGAAAATTCTATATAATTGTTTTTTAATAAAATTATTTATTCCAAGATACATGTGAAATTGGTACATACAAACAAAAAAAAACTTAACTGACAAACTTAAACAAACAAACTCAACAAATAATAACAATCGACAACAATAAACAATTAACGAAAATAGCAATTCACTTGTGAACGTGATTGTACAACAGGAGGGCGCGGTACGTCGTATCGGTGCGAGAGGCAGGGAACGACTGGAGCGCCAATCAGAGCACCGCGTGCGCCTACACACCCGCCCCGCACCCCGCTAATTGCCCGTTGATACCCAATTTCTGATTTCTGCGCAATAACGGTCAAAGCCAAACTCTTATCGCGCGAGCTGTACATGTTACTATAATAATGAACCTGCTGGCGTAGTTTCGTTAATAATAATAATAAGGTACCATGTGCGGAACTAAGCCCGACGATATGTATAGCGTATGTAGGACAACGATTTTAAAATACGCAGACTAACAAAAGGATGAGAGTAAACATCATAAATAGGCCATCCTTAGCTTAGAGGCCATCTTTCTAAATATTATTCTTGAACAAAGCCATCGTAGAACGGTTTATCAGGCAGTAAATATTATTTTGGTGGTAATTAGGTTCTTTATCATAGATAAAATGCGTATAAGGCGATATTTTTATTACTTCGTCATACAGGTTAGTTTGAACCTTAGTATTGCCATAGGTTATAAGTACTACTAGACTAGCAAACAATACCGTAATATCTTACCTAGCAACACCCACAAAAAAACTTCAGTCGCAAACACCTATATTACCAATACTAGTATATGGTAGTTCTGTTTCCTGGTTGATCACTTCTTAGGAATGTACTTTTAAAGGTTTTTTACAGGTAAAAAGGTAGAGAGTACATTTAGACCTCTGCCTACCCCTTCGGCGACCACGTTTAAGAGGCATTAAGATATACATATATACTTAGATCCCATGTAAGGGTCGGCGTGGCAATTACATGAAAATGAATGTTTCCGAGGTCCACCTAATCACCTTTGTAGTGTAGGCTGAAGTAATTAATTATCAGAAGTATGGCCCTAATTCACACCACTGGCTACCTACACTCATACGTGAAACAGCGTACAGGAATACTTCTATATTACTACTACACTATCTGTGAAAAATAACCTATAAAATTTGGCTTTGCATTCTTTGTGAACAAGCAAAATATGGAATGCCTAGTTCGGAATAGATTTCATTTAACTACCTGAATATTACAACAATATAACAATATTAACATGTAAGTTGTTGTACCTACGTAACGAGGCAGCTTAGCGTTAATCTAAGAGCAATCTAGCTGATATCTCAGAGAATTGGTTCATAATGTTATCAGACACCACAAATATTAGCTCTGTAGCCGTTAGCAGCTTCTACTCCGACCTTGGCGCACCTTGGATCCATATATAAAACTGGTATAAATATATATTTGAGTGTAAACAATATACTATTGTCAATGAAAAGAGAATTGGTCCAACTCGCAATTACCGCCACAATCATGATGCACTGACAATATGGCAGGTTAGTTACGGTTACTAATAACTGCAGAATTATGCATCTCCTTACTTCTTTATGTGTTCCTAAGATTTACAATATGGTCATTAAATTAATAACTTCATTGTGTTTATGTGTTTAACTTAGCAAAATGAACAATTAAATATATATTTTATGTTTTGTTACCAGAAAAAAAAGATAAACCTTTTTGGTATGTTGGCGTTGTTTGTCGCATCTCGCAGGCGTACTCTCTAGTAGCGTGTAGAGAGGGGCTACATACGTTATTAGCTTTATTTGAAACTTTCGTGTCTGGATTTATCACAGAGCAGATAATTATGCAGAATTAGTCATCTAATTACAATTTTCGTCAAGAATCGTTCGCGTACAATCCACCTATTTCACATACCTAACGATAAAAATGGGTCTCCAAATATATGTCCGCAGCCGTCCATATGAGAGTTGTTTTTATCACAAGTGCACAAAATATTTTTTTAATACCATTCCTAAAACATGTTTCATAATATATCTATAATTCAGATCAACCGCATTGTTGGATTGCCCGAGCCTAGAGAAGGGCGACACTTACACACAATCGGAGTTCCTATCGAGACTGGCCAACGAGTGCCGGTATGATCGCCTGCTACTGCCCACATACCAGACCGGGGACGTGGTCTACGTACATGCCAGTGCCTATGTGTATTTCATACAGCCAGCCGAAGCTCATGACTTGGTGAGTGTTGTCTCTACATATCGGAAAATAAATACAATTTCAGATATAACAATAATAATACATACATCCTACGGAGTATGAAGAGAAAGTAGAGTTTAAAGTAGAGAGAGAAAGATAGTAGTAGTAGTAGTAATAAAATGAGCCGTAGAAAAATGTATAGTATCAGCCTATTAATTAATTAATAATAATATCATAAGTAGAAAATGCACATCATGCATTCCTAGGCACTTGATGTTAAGCAGTTGGATATGGATGGATAGACGAGGATTCCAATAATAATGGTTATGTTTGATCCTACCCAAATAAAGGTAACAATATACCTACAATTAACTTTGAGTTATTACATTACTCTCGACGCGATATCTCTAAAATGAAAGTGGAACTGAATGATTTAGTGAATTGACTCAATTCGCTGGTATCAGAGACCTAGAGCTTAAATATTTTATCAAAATTTTCATAAGTAGCTACTTACCTACTTGAATAAAATAAACGATGATAGTATGCTATTCCACGTAAGACGTTAGTAATTCATAAATTAACAAAGATAAAAAATAATAACAGTGAGTAAGTTTTCCTTCATTATCTCCTTATCTTTTGTTTCCGTTTTCTTGCTATATGTTTAAATATTTACTTACCTCATTATTTTCTAGAACTTCAAGCTACATTTCCTTCTGCAACTCCGTTGGACAGACCCGCGCTTGGCATACGCTTTATACTCACCGGACAGGACGAAAATCATCGGCGAGAATGACCTGAGGCAGAGGATATGGGCCCCTCACCTGTATATGTCTAACGAGCAGTCCTCCAGCCTCATGGGGACTGACAGCAAAGACGTCCTGATATCTATAGCGCCTGATGGAGAAGTTCTTTTCAGCCGCCGTATGCAGGCCGTTCTTTACTGTTGGATGAATCTCCAGAAATTTCCCTTCGATGACCAAACGTGTTCAATAAATCTAGAAAGCTGTAAGTATTTATTTTTTTTATTTTATTTGATTTGATTATACAGCGCGGCCTCTCTTTTTTTAATAAAGGGCTTCCAGTGTTTATGAGACGGGTGCATATATTTACAACATTGCGATAAGAATATAACATAGGACAGATAAGTTAGTAAATTCAGAAAACGTTTAAATTAATTAAATCCCAGTATATATATTTTACAAACTGCTTACAGGGAAATACAACGCTTCTATCTTGCGCTTAATGTGGGAGAAGGATAATCCGGTGAGACTCTCATCTGAGCTGCATTTAACGGAGTATTCTCTCTTGGACTACTGGACAAATGAATCAGTGGTCCGAGGAGACATAGTAAATATGCGACTTGGAGCAGGTAGACGTAATGTCATTTTGTATTATGTGCTGTCTTCGAATCTTGTCATCTTGTGAGAAGTAAATAACTTATTACAATATTTTTCAATCAGTGGGCAACTACAGCGCACTGAAGTTCACATTTAAACTGGGACGAGAAGTTGGCTACTATCTCATGGATTACTTCATTCCATCCATGATGATAGTCGCGATGTCCTGGGTTTCATTCTGGTTACAAGCGGACGCATCGCCCCCTAGGATCACTTTAGGTTAGTTAATATACAATTACATATATTACAAGGTACGCTAAGATGATTATTTACAAGTTCACATTCAAACTAAGACGTATTAACTGCCTATCGATTCGTAAATATCAAAAATTTGTGGCTAGCAAGATGATAGTATCGCAGTTCTGACAGTTGTGCATTACTTTATGTAAAAAATATTTAACCCATTCTTAAAGTCCCATTTGTCTTTTTTTAGGCACAAGTACAATGTTATCGTTCATAACATTGGCGTCATCGCAGGCGAAGACGTTGCCAAAGGTATCCTACATAAAAGCGAGTGAAATATGGTTCCTCGGTTGCACCGGGTTTATCTTCGCAACACTTGTGGAGTTTGCCTTCGTCAACACCATTTATCATAGAAAGTAAGTTTTGTAGGATCGTTATTCTCTATATCGATTCGTAAATATTAAAATTTTGTGGCTGGCAAGATGATAGTATCGCAGTTCTGCCAGTTGGTGCATTACTTTATGTAAAAAATATTTAACCCATTCTTAAAGCCCCATTTGTCTTTTTTTAGGCACAAGTACAATGTTATCGTTCATAACATTGGCGTCATCGCAGGCGAAGACGTTGCCAAAGGTATCCTACATAAAAGCGAGTGAAATATGGTTCCTCGGTTGCACCGGGTTTATCTTCGCAACACTTGTGGAGTTTGCCTTCGTCAACACCATTTATCATAGAAAGTAAGTTTCGCATTCTTATTGCGAGCTGGTAAGTTTATTTAAATCAGTCAGTATCACATACATAAGTGATGAATAATCCTTTTTATACTGCAATGGTTGCCATATTATAATTTATTTTGCCTGCTATGTGGATACATTCATTAACAACGGAATCTATACTCGCGCGTTGACTACCTTTAGATTAGGTTATTTAAGGGCACTGCAAAAACACACGAGTAGGATTATTTATTGTCATAAAACGACTGGAAAATGGAAATACCACCACAATCGAGCAGTTCCGATTCTTTCCCGTCTCATTGGACCCTATTTTAACTGATTTAGCAACAATAGTGACATATTTGATACTTCTTGTATTGAATCAAAAATTGATTAATTCTTGGTTTCAAGCAATCCTAATTCTTCCGTCCTGTTGTTCGTTCTAGCTTTAATTTTTTTAGATAAAATCCATGATATAGCACAATCGACCTCTCACGTCATTACAAAAACATAAGGTAAACGAGAGGAAATTTGCTGACATAATTTTTGCATTTACCCTTGAATAGCGCACGCGCACATACAAAGCATGACGAACCCAGGAATCCCCGTTAGGGACTCGGCGCGATAATACGATGATGATGATGATGATAAAGCCAGGATAACGCAACTATAATGCGGTGTGATGTTTCCAGGAAAGTTGTGAATTTGAAGAAAGTGAACAGTAAGTATATATTGAAGAGCACGCTGACGCCGCGGCTAGCGCGCAAGGAGCTGCAGAAGGAGATAGAGTCATCCTCGCAGCTCACCAAGTCGCGCTCGTGCTCTTCGCTGCAGCAGGAGACGAGCTCCGACCCCGCTGGGCCTGGCTACAACAACTACCTCACCGTACACGTAAGCAACATTTATTTTTTATAATAATTTAAGGAATAACTTACATACAACATTACATCATGGTGGCAGCTGTGGTGGTTGGTGGCTAATATTATGATATTTATAATGCAATTTTCCTTATAATAAATCTATGGATTTTATATTAGGCCTAACTATTCAAAAACCTTTTGAAAAGTTAAATAATATCCGTCGAACCCAAATTTCCCTGATTTTTCTAAATGGTATTGTAGATTATATGTAATAAAGAAAACACAATTTTTGTTTCTACTCCTTTCTTAATTTGTTTCAATGAAAATTTTCCGTCTTTTATTTCTTTAGTTTCGCATTAATATGTTTTATAAATTCATTAGAAATAGACAGGAAAATTACTAGACTGAGGATAATCCACGGGAAAACGGGTTACGTGGATATGTGTTTTTACTTCATGGTTTAATTCTTCCAGCTATTTGGAGATTAACAGTAGGTTTTAAATCGAATCTGCAATGAAGAGATTCGCAAAGAAATTGAGCGAGGGTATGTTTGTAAAGTTAAAGAAAGGCATGTTACGTTGTTTGGGTGTAAAGGCGGTATGAGAAATAGAACATATACAAAATTGTAGGTACTAATGTGTACAGCACAAATATGTCTGGAAGAAACAAATGAAGCTCACGTCCACTTACCTAACTTAAAATAAGACTGATCGAACTATCAAGGATACCATGACCACTCTAGAATGCCACCGCATTCTCCCTACTTTCCCCGTGATGTACTCAGCGTGAATACCTTTATATGTATATATTAATGACCATTATTTTTCGTTAACGCATCCAAAATGATGACAAATCTCAGTGACACACAACAAGGTAAAATTGTATACCTACTAAAGTTAAGAAAATACTAGTACTGGCCGTACTACGTGATCTATATTCTGAGTCATAAGTTGTTATGTAAGCATAGTTTAACATGAAAATGTTAACAAAGGCTTCATGAGTAACTTTTATAAAATATGTAATAGCAAGTATAGTTGCCTTATATGTGTACGGGCAAGTGATAGCTGATGCTGCCGCATCATCTGCATTGCACTAGACAATTAGTAAGTACGTTCATGTACGTACGTAATTGTTCAAACACGTATGTAAATATTATAATAATGAACAGAGTCGCCATTTGTCGCCACCACCAAAGCACCTTAGTATATCTACAACAGAACGGGGTTGTTACACTTCTGCCTATAATTCGGAGACACTTGTGGCACTGCGTGAAAACATAATTCTTATCACTAACTTTAATTCTCAGATCAGAATTATGTTCGATTACAGAGCTTCCCATCAGCGATGAACTTGCCGACAATAACCACGCAGAGCTTCGACGAGCTTATCTCACCTGGCAAGCAGCATGGCAGCGAGAATTCGGATGAGCCGCCCAAACACCACACATGGACAACAATGACTCCCAAGGAGATAGCCGCCTGGATCGACAAGCGCTCGCGAATGATATTCCCTCTCCTCTTCGTATTCTTCAATATCATCTACTGGACCTTCGTCTACTGCCTTTAAAAGCTCAATTGTTGATTCCATCCCATTCCCAGAACTTCAGTTTGACTCGTGTAATATTTGTACTAAATGGCTTGCGTTAAAGTGCTTTTGTATGGGTTACTAGCTAATGCCATTTGAAATATAATATTTATGAAGCTTCAAGAAGTATTTAACACGCCCTCGGGGATACAAACCACGTTTGCCCAAGTTCTCTGTCAAATCCTGTGAATGTATTTTCAACCGCTTTGATTGCCGCCGTCGAATATGAAACAAACCAAATACTATCCGTATTATGAAATTTCGTATATTTGTATAAAACCTCTGGTATTGCCAGTGACTACGATTGAAGAACATTTTAATGGTTATATAACCATTAAAATGTTCTTATATTTTTAAAGAGACCTCAATCGTCCGATACATTCGCCGAAAAGTCCGGTAACCATTCTTTGCAAAATTATAAGATTGTTTTAGTCATATATATGGAGGTTTCACAAAGCGATGTATGATAACACTTTCAAGTGAGTCAAAGAAACATCGTAGACACACTCCTCGCGGGGCTTCGGGTAACATACATTAGAAGAATGTATAACAAGTTCTGGATCATATTATTTTGTGGCCATATTTTTGTATGTTTTGTATAAAGTTCCTAAAGTCTCAACTTGCCTACTGAAATAAGTGCAATGATATAGCTGTAAATTTTAACAAATCTTTCACATATTTGTACGTCAATCAGTGGAAGTGCAGTGTTGCTTAGTATGTTTGTTACTTACAAAAAACTGCAATTTCATGATCCACTACATGAAGTGACAATTGTATTGAAAGCTAATTTGATGATGGCTAATTTGCAAATAATAGGTTTTGGTACGAGACATTTACAAGATATTAGGATAGATTGATAATCAAATGAGATTATTACTATTGTATTACAAGTAGGCATCGAGCTAAGTTACTTCATTACATGAAGGATAAGAACATTTTTGTGTTGTTTAATTCCTTCTTCAACTTCAATTATTTGGATTGTAATAATGTAGCTCAATCATATATTTATTAGCTTAAATATCCATCTTTTACAATGGGTTATTATATCTAATAATCTAGTGTGCTTATTTAAATAAGATATTTATTAATTATTTATTGATACCCATAGCCCAATAATATATCTACAAGCAAGTAGGTACAATAGCTAAGGTAACAAAGCTAAGGCAATATTGTAGTAGTAGTTTAAAGAAAAATATGCATTGTCGGCGCATATGCAACTGTATTCCTATAATTAATAGAGCTTATTATGTGTAAAACACGCACAATTAACCAGTAAGTACATAAAGGGTGTACATTTTTAGATACATATTGTGAGTAGAGAAACACTGCGTCAGTGTGTGTACAGAGATTAAATCCTATGTAGCAGATAAGATTAACATTTAACGTTGAAACCCTATAATTTGGTACTTGTTACTGATTGTAATCTCAATATAAACTCGAATCATTACTTCCTTTCATTTATTATTATTTCTTTCTATATTATTTCGTATTACTGGAGGTGCTTAGCTGTAAAGTAACAACTTGCCTTTTATCTTACCAGAAGAGCGATTCCTCCACAGTAGAAGGTCAACATTGATAACTGATAACCAAGGTATCAGGAGTATCATACTCCTGTTCTAGTAGACAGCTCCGAATACACATTTGAAGTGGCGCACAGTGGTGGCTGGTCCGGGGATAATGGTAGGCTACAAGTAGGCTTACATCAATATATTATCTTTTTAGCTTTGTATCCTACAGCCTGTATTGTCATACATATTAACGATTGTAAACTCATTCGACTTTAAGAAAATCGTATTGCTATTATCAATTTAATCTGTGGGTACCCTCGAAATAACAAATCCATCAATTTGTTGACACATTTACTCATGTACAGCTAGGTAATAAACATCAAACGATGACTTCCTACTTCAAATCACACAAAACGGACAGTCGGACAACACGCTTCAACCGTGGCTCTATACAAAAAGAAAACGAGATAAATACATAGGTATATATATATATATATATATAAATACATAGGTATATATATATATATATATATATATATATATATATAATTATGTATATATATAATTATATATATATATAATTTTCTTACGATTTGAAGTGGTATAATATGATCACTATGATCAGGCTGAATTAATATATTTCGAAATGCTATAACGGAAGTTTGAAATGTAATCTACATGATTGAGAGAGATTCCTGCTATAAATAATGTAAAAAGGCGTATTTACCTGACCAAGCGAACGATGTACCTTTTATTCCCAGCATGGTGGACTTTTTGCTCTCATAGTATGAAGAATTCAGTACCAACCCACATGATTATTGAACCCAACCCACTGAATTAAGGCAGGTACATAAATACACATAGTCCCCGAAATTGACAGTTGTCACGTGTCAATCAGGAAGAAATTACGTGATTCCAAAACCCTTTTAGAGTGTCGATTTACTAGTCACTCAAGGGTCAATCACGTCACGAGCTCGAGGAGCCGCCATCACGAGGCTGTCGTCGCTGGCATAACGCTTCAGCGTTGCACTCGCTTGGCTGAAACATCAGACAACATCATTTATGCAAACAAAAACTAATTATTTTATAAAATCTACCAAATTATAGGTAATAACGTGATCTTTATGCTAAATAAATAATAAATGCGAAATAGAGTATTATTTGTTACTAGAACACGTCCGAACTAACCAACGGATAGGAAAAACTGCTGATGTTATCATTTATCCTAAAAAAAATATTATGTTACCACGGGATTATTGTTATTACCGTTAACCTGCGATATGCGATAACACGGCAGGGCAAAAAGCCTAAATAAGAAATATGTAAAGAAAAAAATGTCTTGAAATTGATCCAGATTATTCTAAGGTAGGTACCCTAAAAACAAAAAGTCGCAGCAAATGAAAAAAATGTGATGTCGTAATTTTGTAGTCTATTGGTTTCTCTGCGTGTCTATGGTACAACCACTAGTGTGAAGGCGATGTTAACCTGTATCTGGTGCGCGGGCGCGGCGTGGGTGCCAGTCGCGGCAGGCGGTCGAGGGCTAGAGTGCCTCCCGAGCCCGAGCTGGAGCCACGCCCTGACCCACTCGAGCTCTCCGACCACGTCAACTCCGAAAGACTGGATAGAGACATGTTACTTATAAAGACAGATCAACCCTCAATGAATCGTGAGGTTTGTTATAATAACGTAAGTTCCGATATATATTTGGGGAGAGAGGGTTTTACACCGCCTATCGTGGCTCTGTAAGCGTGAAACCCGTTCATGGATTCTAGGATAGGCAGATACAGAATGCCCGTAGTCATTCCTCAAAAAATAAAACCTACCTGCTAGATATAGGCGGCAACCGATGGGGCGGCGTGTAAATGTCGTTGCTCTCAGTGTAAGTGGAAGCGTGGATCTCCTGTTGGTACAACTCGTAGAGCTGCGCCAACTCCGGTGCGATGCCGATGCCGACTTCTGCCATTTCATTTGCTATCGTTAACTTTTGACTAGATAGTCAATATCCAAACTTTGTAGCTACACTACAATCGTATATATAGTCTAAACATACAATGCAAGAAAATTCTACGAAATACATTATCTGCTGTACTCGGCTGTTTGTTTGTTTACACCACCAATAAGTAATGGCAATCAATAGAGTGCAATTCTAAAGCGTTAAGATGTTTTATGCACACTACTATCAAAGTCCTTTGTGAGCAGTATAGAAGAGGCTACCATGTAGCGCACGCCGCTGCCTAGTGATGATCTCGTCGGAGAGGCGTCGCTGAGCGTCGCGGCGCTGCAGAGCCAGGTCGCGGCGCCGCAGCTCGTGCGCACGCGCCGCCCGCTCGCCCTGCAGCGCCAGCTTGTCCGCCTCCAGCTCGTGCACGCGGCACACCAGCGCCAGCACCTCTCGCTCGGGACCTGCCCCTATATGCGCGGGCAGCTCCTAATGGACAAATTATTTTTCTAAAGACTCGCCTAAAATTTGATTACTTTTTATATATCCTTACAAACTTATGTGTAACTTACTTCTCTTCGCGTCCGCTAAATAAGTGCTGGTCTTCGTCTATGTTTTGTGGTAGGTATGTATTAGTGCTGAGGAAATGCACGGTGAACCTGCTCTAGTTGGGCGCCGCGCAGGCGCACCTGCTCCAGATGTCGCTCGACGCGGCCCCGCTCGGTGCGCGCAGCCTCTTGTTCGCGCTCCACAGCCGCCAACTCAGCCCACGCCTGCTCCACCGCCACCTCAGCTTCCGCGCGCTCACTGCATCCGCTCACCGTCGACCCCGTCCCACCTCTAGATAACAAGCGTCAAAGTGCAGTGCTAATTAAGTACCCGAAAAGGTACCAAATAAGAACATTTTTTTATCTACGGAGTAGGTACTAAGTCTTTGAAATAAACTGTACATGATGTATTACGATAATAGAGTTCAATAATGTTATGCCTGTAGTTGTAAATGAATAGCGACCTGTAACTCTGCTGCGTGCTGAGCCTTGAGCCTGTGAGCGAGACTGGCTTGTAAAGCCTATTAAAGCGCGCCTCCCAGTGGGAGATGGCGGCGTGCTGCCTTTCCGCGTCTAGGGCCAACCCCAGGAGGTGACTGTCAAGCTCCATCAGCCGACGCCGCAGCCGCATCTGCTGCTTGAACGTCGAAACTATCGCCTCACGCAAACTCTTTAGGTGCGCCGCGTTCTCTGCTGCCTCCTCCTGACTCACAGACATTTCTGCTGCCTGATATTCATCCATTGATCTGAAACATATAAGTTGTAAGGGATTAGTCCTATCTATATATTGTGCACACAAGACTGTCACTTCCTACGCCAAAATAGTAAAACTCAACAAATCTTTTCCTTTATCCAACCCTTTAGATTATGTACATCTAGGTTAACCTACCTTTGTACCCTATTTTTGCTAAGTCACGCTAATGATAATCATTTTCATTAGGTACAGCAATATTTACAAGGTTTAATAATTAAATATCAATAAATTATAATTATATAAGGTACCTTGAGCGATCGTCTTTCATTTTCAGTTTCAACCGCGAGATCTCCTCACGTAAATCGTTTATGACCGTCCGGTACTGAGCCAGTGGCATCGGTGTCTGAATCAAGTCTCTTTCCACCTGAAGTACAATAGGCAGAAGTTGATAAGTATCTAGGTATAGATTGTATACATATGGAAATATTCTGTGTACTATAAATGTACATCATCATCATCATCATTTTCCACCCACATGCACCCACTGCTGGGTATAGGCCTCCCTGGTTCTACGCCAGTGTTCTCGGTCCTGAGCCAGCCAATAAATGTACAAATCTATAAAATGTATGTGTGATTAATAGGTATAAAATATATAATATATCCTCACGCCTTCCCACAAGGGTCCCCGAAGGGGTAGGCAGAGGTGTATAGGTAATACCCACACACCGACTTTCCGCCAGAGGTATATTAGGTGCCAACGTGACAGATGGCGAGTCCATCGCCGTTACTCAAGCACGACTATACATACGCCTTTGAATTTCTTTATTATTGATTAATAGGTATACTTATGCATAGGTACTATTTTAAGATATAATTCATCATCACGTCGAGTTTTCGCACGCTAGGCTGAGATCGACTTCGTTGATATTTATTGATTAAATGAGCTCGCTACATTCCTCAATCAATCCATCTACCCATCGATATTCAATGGCTATAAGCCGGGTAATCTTATACACGAACGAGAAGAATAGAAATTGGCAATGTGCCTATATAGAAGCTCTAAAGGGGTGATTCCAAGAGTCCTTCGCAATACCTTGTTGGTGATAGAAGATGCCTTCTGTGCGTAGTGCAGAGTGGAGCGAGTGGTATCCCGGTGTGCGGCAGAGGGCGCCACGTGTGCCACCATGGCAGTACGGCAACGCCCGCCCAGCACTTCACGCAACAATCGCGTGAGCTTAGAGTCACGGTAGTTCACATACCTGCCGCAAAAAGAACACCTCACGAGACAAATCAACAAATCTCTACATTACACAGTCCTTTTTAAATAGTACTGGTACTGGTACTTTTCAAATGTTCAAGGCGCTGTTCATCAAATACGAGTATACAAACATATTTGCTCTTAATTTTTATTCAGGCGCAATTTACCGGAAGTGACTGAATACGTTTTAATCATGAATTTCAATCCAATTGCATTATTGGACTGACTATGAATAGTTTTAAAATTTTATATTCAACTACATGTAGGTAACATAACATTGACATAAACCAGAGAGGTTCATCAGCAATGCCAAAAGGAGTCTGCGGTAAGCTGGTTACTAAATATAAGTCGATAAGTTGGTATATATAATAGCTAGGCAAAGTTTTTTTTCACGTCACCTGGCTCCACCAGAAAGTGCCATGATGCAATTGCCCAAAGCGAGTAGAGAGCGATTGATGTGGGCACCCTCGAGGCGGCGTGCGCGTGCGCCGGCGCGCTCCGAGCCCGCCAGGTCAATCAGAAACAGCCGTCCGCGCTGCGTGCTGCCCTCCAGCTGACGGCTTACAGTCACGCTACATTATTTAGTACGTGATACGTGAACTTAATCTTTGACCTTACTAAAAACGTCCCTACGTCATGCAATACTGCACGAGGAAAGTTCCGATGAGAAAAATGTCAATTGAAGTGTTGCCAAGTTGCAAGTAGGAAGACAATTCTTTCAGGGTCTTTGCACTTCTTCGCCTTGATCGAAGCTAAATGCGTTTTTAGATATTTTTTCTAGAACTTCAGCACATCGATAAAAATACGTATGTATGTAACATACTAAGAAAACATGTTTCTTATGTGTGATACTCCAGCGTATGATATGTATGCGGAACATTCGCCCACGTCGCGTACCACTCCGTCCAGCCAGCCAGCTGTTGGCTCATCGTCACATGAGTTATTATTCACCGCATCGCTCACACGACACATGCTAATTATATCCCTTCCGGTATCAATAATATTTTTCAAACACTAGGTAAATAAACCGTTCGTTGGTTATTCACTAGTAGAAATGTTACGAGTAATTTAATACATATTTCACCAAGAACATAAACTGTCATTCACTTCAATATCTTCCACATTGCATCGAACACCTACTACAAGAACATAAAGATTCTAAGACACATAAATATATTCAGTAAAGTACATGGAATGATGGAATAATCTTCATTTTTCTTTCATGTAAGCTGCAGTCGCGAGTGGGTACATATACAACACAGTGAATAAATATCACCTAGTACAATATGTCATCCTGAGGGTCAACCATCCAGTATCAAGGTGCCCTGTCTATGAAATGATTATAACGCAAATGTATAGTTTCTTTATATCACATATTCTTCATATCATTCATACATATCTAATCGAAGGTAATGTTTCGCTGGCAACAGCGAACAAGTAGCTGAAGTGGCAAGGGTAGTGAACTCGATAGTAAATAATAAACATCAGGGTAGACGTACAGTCGTGGACTAAATGCTCGCAGTCAGGGGATATGTGTATACGGGTATGATACGGGTCTTTGGTCGTTACTATATATATATATAGGAAAGATTTGTATGTAACTATGTTTGTAAGTAATTGGCCCATAAAGTACTGGACCGATTTTAAAAATTCTTTCACCATTTGAATGCTACAATATTACTGATTAATATAGGTTATAAATTGTATGTAAAAATGTTTAAAAAATAAATGTCCACCCGTGCGAAGCCGGGACGGGCCGCTAGTAAAGTATAAAGCTGATTTAAATGTATATTACCTCAGCAGTGCATGTCCCCGCGACGAGTGCTGATTAGCTTGTGTAGGCTCAGCGGTGCGAGATCGGTCTCCTCGCGTCAGCAGCTCTGTGACGTGGGCTGCGCTGGTAGCCCTAACTTCACAGAGCCCGGCAACGACGGGCGCGCCGCTGCCACCTTCATCACGCAGCTCCAGGGGCCCAGCGGTTGGGTTCAACAGATCCCGAATGTTCTCGTTGTAGATCTCTATATATGACATTTTTACCTGAAAACGAAGTAAATAGGTCAGAAAATACTCTGCACTGTTTGCTGTTGCTGCTGTTTTAATCTAAACTCTACCTAGCAGTTTTCGGTATCAGCAGTGATACCTAGCCCTTCTCTTATATCATCGGCTAGTTTTAAAATACTTATTCCTATTCTAAAGTGATAACTAATTGAGTAAACTCTAAAACGTGATATCGCAATGGTTATAACATTGTCACGCTTTGTTTAAATAAACGTTTTATCTATCTGTTTATATGCTAGCACTTAGGTACTTAAAGATCCGTTTGTATATCGGTAGGTACCAATAAATTGTTAAGATACTTTCGAAAGACAATATAGCTAAGTGGTTTCGAAACATTTCTCGTTATAAACAGTTTCGGTATTATACCAAATCCTATGTATGTTAGTCCATACTGTATTCCAAATACTCTAATGAATGTGGTATTTTTACGTATACATATTATGTGAATAAAGTACCTATGATTACTTATTACTTATAGACTACTGTCATTTGTGTGTACTTAAATGAACGGACAAATTTAACATTTCATTCTTTATTTATATATCCTCACGCCTTGCACAAGGGCCCCCAAAGGGGTAGGCAGAGGTGTATAGATAGTACCCACACACCTACTTTTCTTGACAACATTAGTTCTTGGGAAAAACAATTTATCACATACGAGTATACCTACCGTGATGCGCCTGTGTATTTAGAGCCCGCATATACGGATTTTAAGGTAGCTATTACGGTACCTAATACCAACAAACACGCAACAACGCACTGATTATGATCTCTTAGCACTCACATTATATTGATCACTACTGATAGTATAATACGATACAATTACTGAGAGAATAACACGCTAACAATAATCCTTAAGCTTTTTCGATTATTAGTACCTGATGAATATTTCACAATTGATAAGTTTCAGATAAGAATGTTAACAAATGTATCGTGTATTGTGGGTATCACTACTGATCTCAACGACTCCTCCTCCGACTCCACAATGTACCTACCTAAACGCTTAGTTGGCAAAGCAAATTTCGATAGATCATAAACACAGGGTCATTAGTTATGAACTCTGTGTGCTCCGTCCGCCCACATTTTATTGATTACACGCCTTCGACACTGTGTAAACACCATTAGGGTACGTCGAGGCCTGTAGGAATATTAAATGCTCATGTGCTATAATATGCTTCCACATTCAAGTAAAAGTTGATTTTCAATCAACAAAATATGTACATAGTGTATCTGAACCGTAGTCTGTTTCTGTGTTATGTGTTTATTATTTAAAATAAAGATATACTAAAACTTCAAATCAACAAATAACAATCCTCCCCCCCTCCAGGAGCTCATTACTGGAACCTTATTCACCGCGCAGGAACACAACACAAAAACATTGGCTACGGATTTCTATAAGTTGGTGGTGCAGAATAATTCACCTGAATTCAGTCAGGGGCATAAGAATAGACGAATAGAGCAGGAGCGTTACCTGAATAGTACAGTACCTTAGTTCCAGCTTACAAAAGAGTGAAATAATCTACCTCTGATAGTGTTGTGTTCCTGCTGTGAGAAATGATTTTAGAATATTACAAGAATGTTTTTTCTGGTAGAAGGCGAAACCATTCGTTCTTTAGCAAAAAAGAAAAAGCGCATCCAGTAGTTTCAGTACACTTAGTAATTCAGCAAGACTCAAATATAACTACTCAAATTCAAAAAGTTCTTCGGTATATGTTCTTCCAAAGGTATTCTGCTTTAGTATAACTTTCCTCGCTTTGTTTGGACGTGTAACTGTTCGGTGAATTCTGCGGCTTTACGTTCCGGTGTTTATTATGCGGCAAGGCACAATAGTGCAGTGTTTTGTTATCAGATGACAAGCCACCACGCCACGCGACCCCATACCTTATCAGCCCTATCTTGTGTGGGCTTATCTACATACCGCAATATGACAGCCTCTCCACCGTAATGATTACGATTAAGGCAAAATTGAAGTACCTACTAATCTCAGATAACGAGTAATGTACACACTACAATCGCTATAAAAAATTTGCTGTTTTTTTTGTGCCGTCACTGTTCAAACTAAAAGTGATTAGGTATTACTTCCAGGGTCGAGTTGGCGCGTTACATCCTTAAGGTTAATAAGTTTCGTCTCCTACCGAAAACATATATCAGAATAGGTACTTATTTAAACGAAGCTTTCGCCTATTGTGCCGCGGCTCGCGGTCATGACATCAGCAAATTTGTTGACTTCAAGGTGACTACGCTTTTTTAGGAGTGTCTATCACTGTCTATTGTAGCTAATATAACATGATTCTATCAACATGCAGATTCTTTATTTAAATAATATTAACGATAAATCATATATCATTTTATCAAACCAGTACTCAGACGATACTTTTTAAGAACTATGTTCGTAATTTCAATTACGTATTTTTTTCAAGGGAAGGTTTTTTTAAATTTGTAATTAAGCGATTATGAACATAGGTGTATGTATATTTATTCTTGAGGAACGGCGATGGACTCGCTCTCTGTCACGTTGGCACCTAAAATAAATTTTGGTGGCACAAGAAAAGTTATCGCAACCCATTACGTGAACGTCAGTGATAACACCGATAACCTTCAATACAACGTGAAACATACATCATGTCTTGTGACGACATACGAATGTCAATTTACTTGTGTATCTATTGTTGTTATCGTGACTGATTAGATACGTAGTAAGTAATAATAATAATAAAATAGTAAGTAATATAAGTAAGTAAGTACTACTGTAGTAAGTAAATACTAATAAAACAGTAGGTACCATGCATAGAATAGACTGACCGACAGACGACGCAACCGCTAAAAGAAATCATAGTCAGTCTTATCAATAAGGAATGAATAAGAATCATAATATCAAAGAACATATCATTATTATAAATATGTCTTATATTATTGCAGATATGTGTGTATCACTGACGTTAGGTAAGTGGCTGTGTGGGTATTACCTGCACACCTCTGCATACCCCTTCGGGGATCCTTGTGCGATGGCGTGTAAATGTTAAACATACCTCCAAACGTAGATATATAACGATAACAACTATGAATATATCCTCACGCCTTCCCTTAAGGGTCTCGGGGACCCTTAAGGGAAGGCGTGAGGATAGGGGTAGGCAGAATAGATTAGTAGCTTTATTATAACAAGTATGAATAATGTCTAGTTGCAATTAAAATCTACATAGGTGCCTATTACATCTACAGTTTAAAATAAAGTATATTTTAATTGTACGTTAATTCCAGCAACAATTATAGGATGATTCACAAAAAGTGATAATGGTAGCAGGCACACTTATTGGAGTCACAGGGTACTCCGACGAAGGGTGGAGAGGCGTTATGATTCACGCGATGCCCCCATCGCCGGCAATGACCTTGCGTGATGTGCTCGAACCGAACACTACCCAAACCACAACTGGGCCTGATTCATATTCAATATTGCCTTCCATTTAATTCCAATATTCATTTACGCCTTAACCTACCTGTTCGTCTAGGTCACAGTTAAGTGCAAGCTATGCATATGTGATCCAAAGCGTACACTCAGGTGTTACATTAATAGGTACATATTGTCATCACGCCGTGTCCTTT
Source organism: Drepana arcuata (assembly GCA_016069955.1). Taxonomy (NCBI): domain Eukaryota; kingdom Metazoa; phylum Arthropoda; class Insecta; order Lepidoptera; family Drepanidae; genus Drepana; species Drepana arcuata. The sequence continues at coordinate 73,356 of JACCPG010002769.1, read as the reverse complement.
ACACATTACGTTTTAAGTAACATCTGCCTACTTCGGGCAGATGTATACCTACATACAACGCAATGTGAATTCACGCGCTTTCAAGCATTATGATAACTACAATCATTATTGGCTCAGATCGCGACGATTTATCACTAGACATTTTATGATGACAATAAAATAGCCATAATAATGCATAAGCCGTGGTGACCGCGTGGTTTGAGTCGTTGCCTGGATAGTAGGTAAATAGTGCAGACTCAAACTCCTATGGTTTCCTATTCTAATTCGGTTTATTTCTGAACTTGTAATTAAAACTATATTATGATCTATCGACGAGCGTTACAGAGGAATGTGTTTGGGATGAACTTTAATGACGCGTGTGAAATCGTGCGGCGAAAAGCACCCCATATGTTACATTGGCACCCAAAGTATAAGTCCGGCGCCAAGAGAGTGTTACTACACCTTAGGCATCGTGCGGGAACTCTTGATAAGGCGTAGAAATGTAGATACAATAACTATTAGCTGGACTGCGGATAAGGTTCACATAAATATGCCTTTTCCTAATTCTCTGCTATGACCCTTTCCATGATTTTAACGAGGATCTTTCGTGTTTTGATTGACATCATTTAGGTCAAGAAATGTTAGTGCTATTTTTTTATCGTGCAGTTTCCAAGAATGACCTTCGCGGATATGCATAAGAAAACATTTAAGAATTTCCGGCCGGTCAAGGTCCACAGCGCGCGCCGAGCTGCCGTATGTCTACAGTAGTATTTAACATTATATTTGCATGCTAATGTTACTGCGCTATTTACATAAACATTTCTTCTTTGCATTTGCACACTAACAAAGATTCTAACAAATTACTAATATACGTATTAGTAGTGCTTAAAGGACGGTGCCAGACTTGCCATACGACTTCGCCGAAATAACTCCTTATTCTCATGATTATAATGAATGACCGGCATGACATGGAACTAGCTGGCTACGTAATCCAAATAACAACATGCTTTGATTCTGCGGTGAGAGAGGATTCCAGAGATAATAACTGTACTTACTGAATTTTTCCTCATGCTAATAATAGGTACAGATATTATTTGTATTATAGTTTTATATATTTGCGTATTTATTATAATCGTACCGGTTACCATTAATCAGATCACATGCTTGTTTGTCACATTTAGTAATTAATGTGCGATAAATAGGTCTTCCGTGTTGTACGATTATTATATAAAACTATTTGAGGTTATTAAACTGTACTTCTAGTGTCAATGGCTATGTTTAAAGTTGCTTGCACTGGCTCTTTACCTTAATCATTTAGGGTCACCAAAGTAATTATAAAATCAATACATAATAGGTGGGTACACTCATGTGCCTATGCCCCACGTGAACGTATGAAGTATACCTAATTCCGAGGGAAATCAGCTCAATGGAAATATTATTCATAACGTCGCTTTCAATGGCGTCTAAAGTCTACTAACTGATAACTGATAACTTTAGTAAACTAACACACCAGTCACCACACCAAGCAAACACCTATAGAATGAAGTTTACGCAACTTTCAATCTCAATTTACACATATTGTGATGCAATAGAGGTGACTTTGTTAGAAATAAATATAATTGCTTCCTTTAGATGGTTACCTATTAAATCGTAAATAAGCATCTTTGTAGTATAAAAAAACACCCGACTTACGTATTCTATAGGACAATATTCAAACAAAATAAGATATTTATTTTTAGGTACGGTAATTATTACGGTAGGTATCTACTATTGACAGGGACAAGAAGAGGTTGTACTGATTATTTGATATATTCAGATTATTAAACAACAAACAGACACGTCAAGTACACCGTTGTATTATATGTAAGGACAGCGTCAGTGTAGCAAATAACAATAGCAAGAGGTGGAAGGTCGCGGAACTTCGCCGGAAGCGACTCTAACTGAACTTAATTCAAGACTTTCAGACGCTATTCATGAACATTTCCAACAATTAGGCCTTTGTGTTTAACAATGAATATGAGGAAATAATGTAAGCTGTGTAAAAAACATAGGTAGGTAATGGTCGTCTAAATTAACATGACGTGTCTCGACATGATTCCGGTATTTTTTATTTTATATACCACTTGGGTGGCAAACAAGCATGCGGTATCAGAATTAAGAAGAAATTTCTTATTATTTATTGGTGTAGAATGTTAAATACTTAATACAAAAACTCATTGCGCAAGCGGGCGTATTATTCTTCAGTTGCAGTAAGAAATTATATGTTTTGTTTGTGAGTTTTATCGCTCTGTTTAATCTTCGCATTAAATATAAAAATATTGTATTTTAATTCTAAGGAAATATATCAGACGAACCGATGTACAGCTCGCGCGATAAGAGTTTGGCTTTGACCGTTATTGCGCAGAAATCAGAAATTGGGTATCAACGGGCAATTAGCGGGGTGCGGGGCGGGTGTGTAGGCGCACGCGGTGCTCTGATTGGCGCTCCAGTCGTTCCCTGCCTCTCGCACCAATACGACGTACCGCGCACTCCTGTTGTACAATCACGTTCACAAGTGAATTGCTATTTTCGTTAATTGTTTATTGTTGTCGATTGTTATTATTTGTTGAGTTTGTTTGTTTAAGTTTGTCAGTTAAGTTTTTTTTTTGTTAAATATTAAAAAGTGATTTGAAAATGCGTAAAAAAACATTGTTTTAAAAAGGCAAGCACGGAAAATGATATATGACGTGAATTGCTTTTTAAAGAAAGAAGCTGACGAATGTATCGATTCATTGAAGCAAATTCGAAGTCAGATTGAGGAAGTTGCTACTTTACTCAGTCAGTCGGAGAATAACCAAACTATACAGACTATGCAGGTAATGAAAACGGAAACTGTTTCTAAATTAAATTGTGTAGTCAGTAAATTAGCTCAAATTCAAAAGCGGACATCGGAGGCCACTAAGACTTCAATTGGCACTGTAAAAAATATCGCAAGTCAAGCCAAGAGTTCCGATTTGCTAATTACTTTCAGAACACCTGGAAAAAACGTCCCAGAGCTAAACCCGTTACCAATATTGATAATTTTGACCAAGGTGTTATAAAAAGATGTATACACAATTATTGTGTGCGTGACAGTACCCATGCGCAGTAATCCCCTCCACCCGAAGGTCAAAGCCAAACTCTCGCCGCGCGATCTGTACCTACTTGCATTAATACTATCCATGTGTAGTATTACGGAATACATAAGACTTCGATACATCGACTTTGCCGCTAATACCGAAAGATGAATAGATATTCACATTCAAATTCTGAAACTTCGGATAATATTAGCTTATAAAAAACATTAGGTACGAATTAGAAGGTGATTTTTCTGAATTGCTGATAGCTGTTTAATAATGCAGCGAAACGTTATTGTACACGATACATAATGTATGTACATATGCTTGGTATTTATAGTAATTGAACGGAACGTTCACACAAGTGGGTATTGTTTGATGTAATACAAGCAATTCTTAAGCTGCTCTTCACGGAATACTTAGCGTAAAAGAGCATAAAAAATCGTAGTTAAAAACTTAATATTTTCACCTCATAAGCGTTTGGTTGATCGCTGTCCGAAATGCTTTTGAAGAGATGGTTGAGGGCTCGAGACATGAGCCCGGTCATAGTATAAGTTTTGCCGGCGCCAGTGGCCCCATACGCGAAAACAGCTCCGGCGAAGCCTCGTAGGGCGCCCGCCACCAGTGGAGCGCATACTGTGTCGTACACATCCTCCTGTGTTTGAATGCAAAGAAGCTTTCTTTAATTTTGTAATCGACAAAACGTGGATATAGTATGTACTTAATAGTAATTTAATTAAACCATCTCACCACCACCAATTATATCCCATTGTGGAAAAGTGTAAAGATTATGGTAACCTACTACTATAAAATAGTCGGAAACTATTTTTACAAGTTATTGGGTGCGATGCTATTTTTATGGGGATCTTGGTGAGGTAAACAAAAGTGTCGATAAAATTTACACAATTTCCAAATAATTTTATTATATTGTAGCATGCATGCGCTAAAAATAAACTGGTACAACTAATACGTACCTACCTATATACTGCGCAGGAGAATGTCACTAATCCACAAATCAGACTTTATGCTACCTATTCGATACAAGGTCAGTAATTAAGAGCACGAATTAAAACTGTGTTCGCAATGAGTTTTTATAAACCAGTTCATAGAATAACTTTACAATACGACTTTAAGTTTCACAGACTCTTATTTATACTTATCCATACTTCATTTTTTATAATGTGGAGTTTTATACCTAAGTACTCTTCCAATAGGACATGATAGGTGTTTTGAAATACCTTCTTGTGTTCATTAAAGTTTTCTTCTTTCTCAGCGAGCCCCAATTGAGCTAAATGATCTCGGGTTTTAAACCGGCACTATTAATTCTCTTTTCATAAATATGTTTAGTTACCTGAGTACTATCTTCTCCAAAGACCCGGTCATACATGTAGTGCTTGTCATTATGACGACGCTGACGTAATATGTCACGCCGAAGATCTGCCTCCTCCTCCAAGACCAACATCTATGAACAAGCATTATATAAGTAAATAAACCGCATATCCTTTTACAGACTGTAAGAGGTTAGTACCTACATCTAGACATTCAAAATTGCCTTACAGTCACAATATTATAGAATAAATCTGACGCTGTAACTCCGGTGAATACGTTTCTATAGGTTTCCTCAGCATGGCTGCATGAACTACCGGCACGTCGACTCTATAGGTTTTGCACTAACTTGGGGACAAATGAGTTTTGCAATAATCTGAACATAGTTTGGTAGATGTGATAGTGCACCAGGAAAATTATATGAAAACTCGAGACCTAGGAATCTTTAAAAAAAAAACTACTAATGGCTTCGACCGGTAGGTATATGTATTGAAAATGGCACTCTAATCTTTCTGTCTATTATCTCCAAAACGATACGGCTTTCGAGCCGTATCGTTCGTTGTCGTCGTTCGTCGTTATCGTCGGACGCTACGTTAATAGTATTTAATATTATATGGGACAGCCACGACTTGTCAGTCACTGTTGAAAATGTTCAGCACTTAATTAACTCAGTAACATTCATTGATTTCTCTAAAAATAGCAAATTCCAATAACAAACTGCCAAGTGCCGCGTTCTAAAGGAAATATTATAATAAATAACTGAAGACCACCTTATAAAAGATTGCCGCCAAATGGCACCATTCTCGTATATTCTTATGTCATTGCGTTAAGTTCTGCATAACTGCATTAATATGTACCGTTGCAGAAGATCCTTTGTTAGAAACGATCTTCGCTTATACTACCAATACAGGCACTGGTATCAATAGAAATAAACTCACGACTAATTTAGACATTGCTGACGGTTGTTGGTAATAGACAACGGCATCTGTTTACTAACATACGGAACGTTTTTATAAAAAAATGCTAATAAGAAAATATTTTTTGTTACAACTTGCTCCAGCGTGATAGTACCTACATACATACCTAAACATTGGCCGGCCTTAATAACTGTAATTACGCTCTCTCGTTAAATAGGTAGTTGCATTGTTAATAACACTCGCTATACTTGAACGAACTATTTGACACGAATTATTTGATGACTAGCTGTAATGATAATAATAATTTAAAGAAGGAAAAAAAACTTTTGCCTGCATTTGGAATAATTGATACCGACCTTTCGTTAATCATGCTAGCGTTTATTTATAATATGTAAGTATATTAACACTTATAAGCAAGCTTAAGTAAGCCTTGTTTGCTTTACAATTTTACGCATAGGACACGTGTTTTTTTTACATAATATAAAACCCCCCGCTGTTGTGTGCTGAGCTGAAAGCAACCAACGGGGTCCACAGGTGGCTGATAGTGGAACGACCACCAGATATGGTGGTTCGCTGCGAATATTGAATAAGCAGTCCCCGACCAGCAGCGGCAAGGTCATAGGAGGTAGTGGGAAATCTGGTGGGACAGGTTTACTTATAAAATACTACAAAGCTCCCGTGATGACCTTGTGACATGGCGATCAATGCCGCCATTCAATAAGCATCCCCCTGATATGGAGCAGCAGCCATATCAGTTCTGGAGTATGGCCGAGGATTAGATATCTGGAAGGGCATAAACCGGATATCAAGGAACAGGAAACTGGACTTTGAACTGCGGTGCAGAAAGCAAGGGGAAACTACTGCACTAAGTTCCCACCTCATGCCACTGATAATAGAAGAGGAAAGATGATAGGCCACCTTATACGACATGACAGCTTCTTTAGAAACATCTTAGAAGGAAAGGTAGAGGGGAAGAGAGGAACAGGAAGACCAAGATTAAGATACATGGGTCAGATCAAAGAAAAAATGTCTCTAATGACGTATAAGGAGGTCAAGGAGGTTGCGCTGGACGGAAGCGAATGGAGGGGACTGCATCAGAGACGCCGACAAGAGTCCAGCTCTTAAATTTGTAATGATGAAACCCCCCCCCCCCCCCCACGCTCTTATAAAAATAATTTTGTATGTTTTATATAAGATATATATATTTTTAAGATAATATGTTTATTTAAAGATTGTATTTTTTTCCAGGCATAAAAATAAATTATATTTTGCAAAGTATTCTGAGAAAAATTCACAACTACATATTTTATTTTTCCGCAAATACTCAAATATTTTTGTGAATCTCACATCAATAGTCGATGTTTCTAAATTAATAATGTATGTTAATAAATTCAGAATTTACAAATCCATTCAAGTCGTAACAGCCAGTTCGACAAAACAAATTTTTACCACATAAGCTGCGTGTGAATATATAGTACCTACCTATTTAATAGACACAAAACTAGCTAGAAGAAAAACAATGTTTCATGGCCAAACTGTAGGTATAGCTAGAATATCTAAGGCGGTTAACAACTGTGCAGCTATTGAAAATCAATTTTACCATTCAATCATCCCATGACCCATGCTGTCGATCATATTTATTTGTTCTGTGTCTTCCGTGCCGTGTCATTAGGCCCTTGGATTCCTTTTAGTTTACAAGCTTATGGTTTTATTTAAAACAATATTCTTAGATAATTACTTATTTACTTAGTTGTATGCGCGGGGTCCCCAAATGCGCACATCAGTACTGAACCTATTCGCTACTCTTGCTAAGTGGCTAATCCGCTACTGTGTGTCTTGATGTACGATTATTAAATATGTATATAGATTTCAATATATTTGTTACACCTTATATGAGTTGTTCAGATCATTATTACGTTTACCTATTATATAAACTGAGATTGCTGAAGGAAAATAGAATAATAAAATATGTATAGCAGAGGTAACCTTATCGCTGACCACTTGCACGATGCGAGGACCCTCGTCTGTTCGGAGCGGCCTTACACGTACAACCACCTAGAAATAAGTACACTATACACTCTTTTGACCGGAGATTATATTTACGGGTAGGTATGTGCCACTGTAAGTACCTAACTCATGGCGAGTCCATCTACTATACTACTTTGTCTTACTAATTTCTACAGATATTTGTAAATTTGTAGGTAAAGTTACAGTTACAGAATATTAAACCTACATGTTAGCTGATTAACCGACACCAGTAGGTTATATATCTAGATTTCTAACTAGGTACCTATATAAATTTTATCTATGGTTGCTCATTCAGTTAGCTTAGCCCAGGCTGACAATAACATAATATATTAACACTCGTCAGACAGACTGCATTTAAAGATTATTGCATCTAGTAGGTATCCATACATTTCTTTTTAGTATTTACCGCGTTCCCGTATTGAAGGTTTATACATTACAGATACCGAACACGGTAGATAATCAAAATCGCCTCCATGAACTTTACCAATGAATATGTAACTACCTTCATGATAGCGCTGGTCTCGCCACTCTGCCACAACTCACTTCGGTTAAGAAGCAAAAGTTCCTGGAACTCACGCTACGAGTGTCGAAACGAAAAAACTACTTCATGATAATAGCGTGTATGCCTTCGTGACATTTGTAATACAAATATAATAGAATAAAACTGACCTTTGAAAACTAATGGAACAAATGCATAGAAATTCATGTATCATGGTTCGCGTAGAAAACAATTGACTTAGATAGGAAGGAATTACGTATCTACTCATTCGAATGTGAAGTGATTACATACCATCAGCTTTTCTTCGGTGACAGTACGAACGCTTCCATGGTGCCTATCAGGGGTAGTCAAATTGCTTTGAGTCATGGTCATGCCATCCCGGACCACTTGAGATATTATTAACCCAACTTCAGCTGTTGTTTACTTCATTGAAAGCGTTTTAAGTCTAACTGAACTTTTGTCAGCTACCAATTCCCTTTTTTTCTATAAACTGTTATATCAATCAATCAATCACCTGAAGCTATAATTTGTTCTATGAAAAACAAACATCCCATTCTTACTATACAATATTAAGTTGTATGAGCGGCAAATAGGTGTTGTAATAACAGTCGTTTCAGCTCACGCGGGCTTCGTGCTAAAGGCTTCACGTGTACTGAACGATGGTCAAAATAGAGCCTTCGCAGCGGGCGGTCGCTGGGGCAACAGCTAATCACCACAAATAAAACTTTGATAAGTCCACACATTACTGATTCCAATTCGAAAAACTACACATTACGCGTACATTTAGCTTCTCAATTAGGGCCAGCCCATACCCGCGTTATAAAGAAAGAATAGATCGAAATTGCTCACTACTTTGCTAATACTACTACTACATACTACGTAGGTACCTAGTAGCCTTACCATAATATATTTCGTTTCCCCACATTTATTAATTGAAGCGAATGATTGGTATAGATAGGTATATTTATGGACATTTTACACGTTACGATATTTTGAATTACATGGCTGAATGTGATTTTTGAAAAAACATATTGATGAATGAGTTTGTTCAACCTTGATTGTTCGATCAAATTCATCTAAATAATAATATGGATTTCCTCTAATACTTACCTCTAAACAAAAAATCTACGCATTATCATGACTTAACTAAGTCTAGGATGAAGTCTAAAGAGAACTGGCGCTCTATACTCTCAGCCTACCCCGTTAGGGGCTCGGCGTGATGATATGTATGTCTATGTATATGCACTTTCACCAGTTTATACTTTTTTTTCATAAATTACGTGTCACGTATATGTACCGTAACATCAGACTGTTTATTGATCATCTTCTTCAAACATATTTATGTGCGTTTAAGCGCAGATCGTCCTTTTCACAGATTTTTCATTAAGATACCAAATTAATTATAACATTAAATAATTACCCAGATGACTATAGTAGGTAGGTACCTAAGTACAATCAGATTTATCCAGTAAAATCGTGCTAGGCTACTAACGTTAATCTATGCCACGGTTGACTTGTAGCTCTATAAAAAGGTAACTACCATGGTCAACCACTTTTGCCCCAACTACGTTTCGCTCAGCAGCACTACCTACTGCTAAATCCACCTAACAAACTGCTAAATGTAGGCATGTTATGAAGTTTAGTGTCAGGTAAGAAAGTAACTATTTTAACGCCTCCACACGGGCTATCCTGGCGATAAGACATGGTTTTAATGATGCCAGTGCGCAAATCGGTGTGCGAAGTTTTGCAACTTAACTTGTGTAGTGTCGTGTGTGTGTGGCATTGGCACATCGAAATTTCCAGTTGCAAATTGAGAGTGGTCCGACTTGGGTACCTTGCAGAATATATCAGCATTACTCTGGGGTACCGTTGTTCCTGTAATTGTAACGCGAGGACGGTAGATGAATGGGTCATGGGTCAGAAAAGGTATGTCGACAATGAGCGTCGGAGTGTACGCTGAACATTAGGACGTAGTAAATAATTGTGCTTCAAAGGTCAAGATACCTTTTTCCAAACAAGATAAGATTTGAAAAGTCAAACAGGGGTAAGTAGCTGACTTGCCAGCTAGTGCCAAATGTTGATTTAATGGCGATAACATTATTCGGAATTGAGGAAATTCAATATTATGGTAAATGTAGGGGTATACAATATGATGTAAGTAAATAAATACAAAAATAAGAATCTAGTATTTTAATATGTAAAAATATTTTATAATCAATAATTTCTTAATCTATTGTTGTATTGTAATTATTTACTTTTTCACAATATTAATCTTACTATCTATATTGCTTACCTATCTACATATATATATTTTATAGCTTAGACAGTACCAGGAGCCATCAACTTTACACCTCGGTCATACAATTTAAATAGATATTTTGATGCTCTCATATCCATCGCAAACAAATATTCTTTTTCAAACTTTTTACCAGGATACTTTACAGTCAAATGTCCAGAGACATCAGCACTCCACCCAGATGGTAAATTCTCAACTTCTAGAACCGTGTATGCCTTATGAACCAATAAATTTGTCAATGTGTGTGTAACATCCTCTTCACTTGCTACATTACAGTGGCACAATATAAAGGAATTATTATATTCCCTCACACAGTTTATTAAGCTCTTACAAAAGTTATTGACTTCTCTAAGACTGTATTGTAAATCAAACAAATGTGATACACCATCAAAGATAACATTCACATTGCTATATTTTTCTCTAATTAGCAATATTTGTTTTACAATAATTTGTAACTCCTCATCTAGAGAATGTTTCTTATTTAAAGCAATATCATTAAGAATAATTTCTCCTAAATTATAATAATGAATAAGTCCTGAATTCACATATTTCTGTAAATTATAGTTCATCCTTAAACCTACGTTTTGATAATGTAATAGGGAATTATGAGCAGACAGTAACACAACAGCATTTTGATTCTTAATGCAGTTGCTCAACACACAGCTAGAAATGAAAGAGCTATCACACCCATTGATTTCTTTAACCACAATCACTCTTGGGAACTCATTATGTAAATGTAAACATAATATAATATCCGACGCCATCCTGAAATAAAATAAAATGCATATACTTGTCAACTTTTGAACATTAGAAGTTTACAAATAACAGGGAAAGCAAACTAAAGAGTTGGTAAGTACCTATTATATTATTATACCTTTAAAATAATTCAAATTATAGTCTATACGTCACGCACGAAGTCATTACAGTTGCTTGAACATTTTCCACACGCACTGAAAGATAAATAGGTGGCAATTATCGCGCGCGCCCTCGCTGTGAACAAAACGAACTGACACAGCCAGTACTGGTTTGGAGTTTACCGGCATTCACATTTCACGTCCGTACTGTTACGTAATTAGAACATCTAAAATTATATTTACTTTAATTTATTGCGGTGTATTGCATAGTTATTCTGGGATCACTTCAGGAAGTTTAGTGCCGATCAGCAGTTTAACAAACACTTAAATACTTCAAAAACAAAAAATTACGTCAACGTAAGTAAGTACTTGTTCTAATGCTTTTACAAACAATAAAGAAAACAACACATTTCTCTCTTACCAGAAGTCTGATAATCAAAATCCTTCACCTTGACAAAGTGACAACTGATAAGGTTAGAATACAATTTATTTTTAGGTTATCTGAGCAGTGCGTGCGTATTGCTTGAACCTGTATATATATCCTTATTACGCTTTATGAGGTATAAAACCTGTACCTGTATTATTCTAGAAGATAAAGTTAAGTGCAGAGCGATTTAACAGTAACATTTCGCGCGCAGTGATAGTGATACAGACAGTTAATTTCTTAAACTAAATGTAATGTTTCCAGTTGAATTGGTCAAAAAATGTTCTGCTCTCCTTTTCTCTTGTCTATAAAACAAGTGTGAAGTGAATCTTCTGAAACACAGCGTTCAATAATAATAATACTTACTCAACAACAAATGAATAGTTTTTTTTACTATTCTTGCTCTGCTACTCTGCTCTGTCTGCTCCCGTCCCGTATTATTATTATATTAACACAATTATATTACATTACTATTTTCTCAAACAATTCAATCACTATCATTCAATGAGTCAAATGAGTGACACAGACTATTAATACGTACGACTTAGGGTGCGTTCCACCAAGTGGTCACAACGATCACGCTCACGACCGCAGGTTTTTCCCGTTCCACTTACTTGTGAGCGTTACTGTCATAAACTCATGGATTGGCGGAATGGATTAAAGAGCGTTTTTAGCGTGGAGGTAAATAATATTGTAAAAAAACAAACGGCGAGTTAGTAAAAAGAAAGCAAAAGATTTAATAGGTTAGGTTATAATATGTAAGCCTGGAGAATAAACTTAATTAATTAATATTTAAATCGATTTAATATTATTGGTGTATTTAATTAATTTACGTTCAAATGTAATTAAAATGTCTTGCGGCGGAACTTGGATATTTGGTCAGAGGTACAGTCGCCATTTTTGATGTTTTGAGTTTTGCAAATGCCGCAATTTTCCTCAAAGATCACTTCGTCCCACCTTCATAGAATGGTCGCCGAGAGCGTAAGTCATGACGTCATAAGTGACGTTTTCTCCGCGACCACAACGACCGCGGTCAGTGTACATTGTAATCTTTGACCGCGGTCGATATGTGGAACGACTAAGGGAGCATTTTGATCATTGTTGGCGCTTGGTGGAACGCACCCTATTTGGGAGCTAGTGAATGGAATGTGCCTTCATTCAATCAGACAGACAGCAGACCAAACAGCTGGTGAACTGACAGCCATTTCAACTGCTGTCGTTTCATAGATATTAATATTTAATGTGCTTGTCACTTGCTGTCAGAGTCAGTTAAGTCAAGTAGGTAGGTACTAGGTAGGCTTGATCTTGATTGAGCTTGCTTGAGGCGAGAGGGAGAATAGGTCAACGCTAGGGTTGAGGTTTATTTATGTATAGAATTTATTTCGCTTGTTGTGCTTACAATACTGATTGTGAAATATGAAATTCGTTCGCAGAATTGATTTAAGTAACAAAAAGGTAAAAATCGTAAAACTATTGGTAAATTTAAAATTAAAAATACTTCTACACCTCTGTTATAGAATCGCTTTAAATTATAAGCTAACCTAATATTTTTTTGTTAATTTGCAGTCCATACCTTAGTAATATAATGTCGGAAAAGAATTCTGCAAAGGTATCTAAATGGTATTTCGGTGGTCTGGCATCGGCTGGAGCTGCCTGCGTCACCCACCCTCTGGACCTCCTTAAGGTGCAAATGCAGACTCAAAAGGGAAAAAATATTTCAATGTTAAAACTGACTGGTATTGTTGTAAAACATCAAGGTAAGAGACTGCTATATTCAAGTTAAGTACATATATATTTTGGTTAGATGAACTTTATAATATTAAAAGATCTTTGTAAACTATGGTGAGTAAATGTATGAAGAGACAGAGAGAGATATAAACTAATGTATGTGAATGAATTGGAAGACATCTGTAAGTCTAGAGAAAACTGGTAAGGGATTTGCAGTGAGTGATGATATGTATGTAGGTATAAATCAAAGTTTTTTGTTCTACAGGTATTTTGGGCCTCTACAATGGAATATCAGCCTCCCTTTTACGTCAACTAACATACTCCACTGCCAGATTTGGGATATATGAAATGGCAAAGCAACAATTTGCCCCCAAGGATGTAAGTAATAATAAGTACATTTAAAGTACTTCAAGAAGAGCTATGAAGCAGAGTAAAATGCTAGCTAAGTCAAGATTGCAGGCTCAAATCCTGATATGCTGTCATGCAGTGAATAAAGAAAAATATAACTTATTTGCACACCCTGCAAAGAGATGGAAACAGGCTCTCCACCTGACATATGTACCTCGGGTGAATAGAGGACCTTTGTATGTATTTATAAGAAACATTATATATTGATCAATACAATTGCTTACAGGGTTCTGCAATGTCATTTTATATGTCTGCTCTCATAGCTGGACTTGGTGGTTTAGCTGGAGGCTTTGTGGGTAATCCAGCAGACTTAGTGAATGTGCGAATGCAAAATGATGTCAAGTTACCACCTAAGCACAGAAGAAAGTAAGTACATACTCTCAATTTTATTGCATTTACTTAAAGAAAAAAAAGAGGCCTTGGAATAAAACATTATATTAATAACTAGCGGCCTGACCTGGCTAACTGGCTTCGAATGGGTGGATATTTATATTTTGAACATTTTGGCATACTTTTGGCTTTTTTTTTTGCAATTAAAATAGCCTATATAAATCGGTGATTAATCAGTAATCAGCATCCAAATGGTGAAAGAATTTTTAAAATCGGTACAATACTTTTTGAGCCAATTCCTTACAAACATACTTACATACAACTCTTTCCTCTTTATAATATTATTAATATTAATAATAATGTTCAAATAAATACACACATTCATATCTTACAGTTACAAAAATGCAATCCATGGGCTGTGGCGTGTGGCAGCCAGCGAGGGAATATTACAGCTCTGGGCTGGGGCTACCATGACCTGTTCGAGAGCTGCCCTTATGACTATTGGACAACTCTCTTTTTATGAACAATTCAAAGCTCTACTACTCTCAACACCTTACTTTGGTGACAATGTCATCACTCATGTCACTGCTAGTTTGCTTGCTGTAAGTATTATCAAAAGTAATTTACTTTAATGGAGTTAGAATAAAGATGGTAACTGCATCCGTGACTGTAGGTAGGTTGCATATATAGATTTATAACAAATGATAATATATAAAGTACATACACATGGACCATGATATTCCTCTCCTTCTTCTTGCACACACTCTCGCTTTGTACATCTGTTTCGTCAATCTTTCTTCAATCATCTTGTCAATATGTCCAAACCAACGTAACATGCCTTTCTTCATCTTTACAATCACACCAAGACGCCAGTTGTTTTGCTAACCTCGCGAATTCGATCTGAGATCGTTACTCCACTCATTTTTCGAACAGCTCGCATCTCCACTGCATTAAAGCTATTTTCTATTCTTCTGACATTTCCAAGATTCGCTGCCGTACGATAAAGTGGGCACCAATATCGCGTTGTGGACAACTACTCGAGCATTCTTGCTCAGACTTTTACTGCCCATCAACGCTGACATGGGCCTATTTACTGTTACATTACCGATACTATAGTAGTACTATAAACGGAAATGTTAATTTGCAGGGTGGAGTAGCAACAACAATGACCCAGCCAGTAGATGTTCTTAAAACAAGAGCAATGAATGCCAAAAAGGGTGAAGTAGGGAGCATACTTGTTCTAATCAAGAGCACTGCTAAGGAGAGCCCACTGGCTTTCTTCAAAGGATACATTCCAGCATTCACGAGACTTGCACCACACACAATTTTGACATTTGTATTTTTGGAACAAATTAGAATGAACTTTGGTGTAGGTAAAACTGATTGATAACAGAAATCTTATTATTTGATAGTACTAATCTAGCAGAATCTATTTATATTTTGTTGATTTTTTCTCTGATTATTCATTTTATTTTCATAAGTTTCATTGTTCTAGCTGCATTTAGTAATAGTTAATATATTTATTTATAATGTAAAGATAAATATGTTTAGTACATTTATGTTTTAGTTGGCAGACTAGATTTTTATAAATATTTAAAGGGTGTCATTATGCTGTATTGTTTCAATCAGTTGGATATTATTTGAGATTATTTTTACTTATGTAATGTGATAAGAGTACATTAAGTAAGAATATGTTATCATTATTTTAAATTATAAGCATCTATGCATGTCTAGGTCTGCCAAGTCTATATACTTCTGTATAGAAGGTATCATGAAATTACATAATCCGACTAAATTGTGCTATATTTTAAATTATTTTTTTGTAGATATTTGTCAATAGTTAGAAGGGCCTGAGGTGTATGGTTATTTGGGTGAAGAGCATCAGAAGCTAGGTGGTTTCTATGGGTACAAAATAAATTAGTTGTAATGTGCAATTACATTAAAGTTTGTACTATAAAGCAATCAATTTTGAGTTTATTATTTTATCATGCACTATGAGGATGTGAGAACGGTCTCTCGAAATCTCGAAAGATCACTGATGTAGTCATACATTTTGTACTCTGGGTTAGTTTACTTTATCGAAAAAATTTAGAGCAATCAGGTACTAAGCCCAACAGTTTGCAACAAAGCCTTATTCTCATACCTGTTTATTTAGATATATAAGCAAACTTGTTTGTTAAGACTTTTGATAAATGTTTGTTCTTGGATAATTATGACATTGGTTAAGTATTCAAAATTACACATTATATACTTTTAAAAAGTTTTTAGTATAATTAGACAATATAATATTTGGTAGAATATTTAACCAAACTTAGAGGAACCAATGGCATCAAAAATAGATCTGTGTATAACATTAAGTAATGTCATGTGTAACAAAACTATTGTTTATGGCTGTGTTATGTTATGTTATATATATTGTGCCAAAAATCTAACTAAAACAATCCTAAAACATTATCTCAGAATTCTGATCCCAAATATATTAGAATTTATTTTTTGATATATTATTGTCATGTACATTCCTGTTGATCATATTTAATATGATTAAAATAATTATAAATATGTATGTCTTCTTCATACAATTATAACATTACGTTTTTTAACGTATACTATTGTAAATGACGCACCAACAGGTCTTAGAAGTGAGTAGTTACCATAACGTAATGTCTTTATTAATTTACACATGGTAGATAATCGATCGATGTCGAAGTTTTTAGCAACGAATTGTGTTAACGCCATCAATTTTATGTATCAAACACATTTTGTAGATTAAAGCCGGTAGATAATATAGGTACAATTTGTGATGTGAAAAGTGACTTAGTCACTTAGCAGTAAGTAATCAAAATTATCATCACTAACAATCACTAAAAATGAAGAGAGAATTCTGTCCTTATTATTATTATTGTTGTGTGATACTATTCCGTAGATTTCTAGTTCTAGGTTTGATTGTTCCATGAAGAATTGACTATAAACGGCTAGTCAGTTAGAAGGTTAAAATGCAATGTAGAAAATAATTAACCATTAATAAGTGGGTACTACCTACACTCCTCTGCCTACCCCTTCGGGTACCCTTGTGGGAAGGCGTGAGAATATATTATTATGCATAATTAACCACGTGTTTGTGTACGGTTCATTGTGTACGATATCTACTTGTTAGTGCAATCAATTGTTCCGAATGAAAATTACACATGCTCTAAATTATTAGCAAATTTTATTGTAGCAATATGTTGGAATGTAGTACCAAATTATTTATTGACTATTGTTTTTGTGAATTAAATTGTTGTTATTGGCAGTTATTCATTTACTTGCAAACCAAAAACAATCAAACATTATGTTTTTAAGACAAAAAAAGTAATGGAGCTAAGTTTAAGTTACCAGTCTATTTTAAGTGTTCAGTGTGTTTGGTGCTGAATAACAAGATATACTAGACTACCCTGTCAAGAATGTACCGGGAAAAGATCAATCATGTTCATCACATCACATTCAAATTATGACCTTGCAGCAACCATACGTTTATGCCAGCCTATAATCCAAACGTAAAAAAAAGATCGCTATTTCCGGAATTGAGCTGTTTCCGCTACCGTCTCATTTGACATTTCATGAATGTTGAGTCGGAATTGACTCGTTCCAGCATGTCCTCAGCGACTCTTAATCGAGTTTTTGGAGAAAATTCAGATCTTTAGGGACTAGCCTAACGGCAATTGTTTTTTTTTTTTGTATTGTCCTCGTAGCGTGAGTTCCGGGAACTTTTGCTACTTAACCGGTCAATGGCGAGACCAAGGCCTCCAGCCAGGCACTTTTGTACTAAGCAACACAGCTAAGGGCACGAACCTCTGCTTAGGGCATAGCTGGATCGCGAGCAAGGGAGCTGGGCTGGACTGTTAATTTTATTTAAATATTATTTGGGGGCGGGATTTGCGCGTCTGGCTCGGCTCGGGCCGGTGTTTGCGGCGGGGGTCGGGGGGAACATTACGGCTTATTCGCGTCGAGCCTCGACGGCGAGGACACATTATAATCTATACATATAATAAATCTGTAGAAAAATCGTTTTTGTACATCGAATATATTTCAAAAAAAATTTGCTAGGGTGTTAAGGATAACCAACAGAACCCATTTCCAGCATTTTTGGAATTTTTGTCTGTTTGTCTGTTTGTCTGCAAGCATGTTCACGTATCACGTAAAATATACGAAACCAATGTAGATAACTTTTATGCGTAATAATTGTTCGCAGCTAGAGGTATTACTTGGTTTTTGTTTCATCGCAATCGGTTCACTCTATCAAGAGATATTAGATAATATGTATTAAAAATTTCTCACGCACGCAATTCAGTTACTTGAAACACCAAAATAGAACGAAAGTTGACTTTCATATTCGATAGATGGCGTTGTGAGTTCCGAATTGTTTAGAAATAAGGTGTTGGTTGTCTGGAATTCTTATACATAGGTTTGGTCATTATTTTGAAGTAACGAAATTGAATCGAGTAGGTAGATATAATTTCTTCGTAGTTAGAAAAGTGTCATTCGTTCGAAAGTTTGTGATTTCGACCCGTTTTTATCGCAACACAACACGTACAAATGATTTGAATTATTGTGTTTTTAAATTTGTATATAAATAGGTGTTCGGTAATTTCTATGGTGTTGGTTTTCACCCGACAGTTTTGATTGAATTTATTTGATTTATTATAGGTTTGATATTTATGTAAGGATCGTAGCAAATGGAAAGAAGTGATCTCTGCCTACCCCTACGGGAAAGAGGCGTAATTATATGTATGTATGTATATTGATATTTCCCTTGAAAATACATTCTATAAAAAAAAATACTTTCGCCGCGTAGCCGGAATGCGAAAAGGATGAGACTAAGTAGGTCTCCGGAATCAGAAGAAGCGCGGTATTGGATAACCGGCACGGCGCTTTACCAGGCACTCTGAATTCACGTGAATTTGAAATATTCACGGAAAGGGAATCGCGCTTAAGTTCGCAAAGAACTCTGACCGCGACTTTGCGCTCCCAGGAGAGCATCGAGGAACGCGAAGTGCGTCTATCAGCTGATCGAGAGCGTTGTGCCCTCTCAAGCGAGAATTGGTCTCTGTTGGCCATAGAAGATATAGTTATGAGTAGAAGAATAAACCCGCTCACTCAGTTACGTCTTGCAAACATCCACAGTTGGTGGGGAACAAATTAAAAGAGAGTCAAGCAAATCAGAGCACGTGAATGAATTTTTACATCTAGGAAGCATGTTCACACGAGGTGGAAAGTATGAAAAAGATATTGAAAGAGGGATAACTGCCGGTAATAAGGTGAATGGGGCCATGTCGGCGTTGATGGGCAGTAAAAGTCTGAGTAAGAATGCTCGAGTTGCTGTCCACAAAGCGAAATTGGTGCCTTTTTTATTCTATGGCAGCGAATCCTGGGTATGTCAAGGAAGTATGAAAATAGCTTAAATGCAGTTGAGGTGCGACCTCTTCGAAAAATGTGCGGAGTAACTATCCTAAATCGAATCTGTAATGAAAAGATTCGCAAATCAACTGGCGTGAATGAGGGCGGGATTGTAAAGATGAAGAAAGACATGTTATGTTGGTTTGGACATATAGAAGGGATGAGTAAAGAAAGATTGACGAAACAGATACACCTACAAAGCAAAAGTGTGTGCAAGAAGAGGTATAGGAAGATCACGTTTCAACTACCTATATGAAATTAATCTGACGCTCAGGGGCGGGAACGTCAAGAATACTCGAAACCGACGGGCATGTATGAAGAGACTGATGAATGTGGACGAAGCGAAAGAGGTCTAGAGAGAACTGGCACTCTTTACCCTCTGCCTACTCCGTCAGGGACTCGACGTGATCGTATGTGTGTATGTAAAAGAGAATATGCGTCAGAAATAAATTACGATCCAAAAAGTTTGAAGAAACACTACAAAACGTCTGATCAAATTTAACGCCAGTACAGCGTCAAATATTTGATAGAGTGTGATGTAGTGTACAAAATACACTGAGAGAAATACTGTTTTTAGATGCACCCGATGGAACTCAGAAAACTTTTTGAGAAAAATTCAAATAACATTGGCTAACCAAAATTCGAATTAGGAGGCAAAATAAAATTGCTATTGGCGCTGTCTCCTTGGGAATAACAGCAACATTGTCTGGAGGATAAATCTTCACATACAACGTTTAAAAACCCATCGATTTGGAGCACCCAGAAAGCCCCGTTTGCGACGTGTCTCTATCGCAATAGTGATAAAGCCAGGGTTTTATGCGATTGCTTACTTATAATTTGGGACGAGATTACGATGGCAAACCGCAAAGCTGTGGAAGCCATACATATAGAAAAATTATCGGCCAGTGGGAGGTGCTTTTCTGTAGTGACTTCAGGCAGACACTCCTTATAACCCGAGGATCGAGAGTTGGTAGGTGCCTGTCTAAAGTCTAAGTATTTTGTGGCGTAGTGTTTTATCGACTCATTTGAACTTTCATATGCGAGCCCATTTAAGAGGCACCCTAAACGCGCAGAATTTCACAAATTTCTGCAATGCCATCTGATGACGGTACATATCCCATACAAGCAGATGGTAAAATAATTTCACAAATTTCTGCAATGCCCTCTGATGACGGTACATATACCATTCAAGCAGGTGGTAAAATAATTTCACAAATTTCTGCAATGCCATCTGATGACGGTACATATCCCATACAAGCAGGTGGTAAAATAACTTCACAAATTTCTGCAATGCCATCTGATGACGGTACATATCCCATACAAGCAGGTGGTAAAATAATTTTAGTCGAGAGACTCTATTGTTCTGTTGCCTCACAGCTGGAGCTCATTTCCTCTATATTTGGGGAGCCCACAGAGATCACAAACCCCTCAAAACAACCAAGCAGCAGCGCTCAATTGAAATGTTTCTAGGGAAAGAAGGGAATATACATCTATTAACACGGTTATGAACGAAAAAGATGTCGCCAAATATGCGGTAGAGTCGTATGATTTCCTAAATACACACAATTTATTTAAAAGTCGGAGGACCAATAACCGGCACTCGACTAAAAGTAACAAATCTTCAACGAAACCAAAATCTTAACAGTATTCCCAATTATTTTCCTTTTTGATTCAAACGTGTGCAATTCCCAGTTGGCCTCCGTTACGCTATGACTATTAACAAAGTCTAAGGGCAAACATTATCCGTTGCGGGGTTAGACCTCACTCATCATTGCTTTTCAAATTTAATTTTTTATCGTGTTAGGAACCCAAACAACCTTTTTATATTTGCTAACATAGTACATGAGAAGCATTAACATAATCAAGTGCCTCATTAAATAAAGTATTTATGTGCTTTATTCTTTCTTAGTTCGTAGCTTGCATTACCCCCTTCTTATTGAACGAAACGTGTATATAGCACTATTATCTAAGCGACGCATTTTAGTTTTCGACAACCACGCGAACGAAGTCGCGGGCACAGCTAGTCTATAATATACATACATAATATACTTCCACTATATACATTGTAATCTTTGGCGAGGACGGAACAGTGGTCGGTTGTGTGTAGTGTTGGTATGTTTTTGTCGGGCGTCCTGGAGGACCGTTATGTCGTCATCCGATTCGATGACGGCATGTCTTGGACGCCTTATCTTCGAGATAAGGGAAAGAGTGTATCTGGCGGCCGATACGACGAGGGGGTTGGGGTGATTTACAGCAGAATCGAAATGACGTTTGGACAGGAAGGCAACATGTTTCTTACCCAAGTGAATGTTTAAAATGGTACGAATTGACTCGTGAGACAGAAAGTTCGACGGCTATCTCCCTCAAACTTGAATTAGGATTTTCAGTGACTATTTCCTTCACTTTTGTCAATTTAACTTTAACACCTGGTTTAAATTTAACCTCTGGTGACAGTTGCAGACGTTGATGGTCTATCGAGCGAGGATCGATATCGATCGAGAGCGAGGCAAAAATGATATATGTACCGAACTAAAAACAGCACTGTATTTATTCTAAATAACAGATGCAACTCAAATTCCGCACCAAAATGGAAAACCAAAAAATGGACCCATTATCAAATCATCCATTCCTATAACTTTTTTGACTGAATCTAAATAGTAGTTGATGAGATAAACGTATTCGATGGCACGTTTTGGATCTGAGCATTGAAATAAAATACAGTTTAATAGTGAGTTTTTATCAAATAGGATTTCAATGTAAATTAATTACATATATATATTATGACAAACAAGTAAGTACATAATTTGATATATGAATATTGTGATACTGTTCCTCCTTGGCACTTGGGAATCGGTGGGATTTGTTAAATTTGTGAGCCTTAATTACTTACACTTAAATTTTGGACTTTTATTGTCCACGAATATGTTAAGGAAAAATGTATGTATTTCGGCAATTTTCGACCTATTATTAATGCGAATCTTATATTTAGTCATTGCGTCAGCAGCATAATGAAAACCTCTGCCAGTCCAACAATTTGTCTTACTGCATTTCAAGGAGCAGTGACATTTATTTTCCATCATCTTTAATGAAAAGGAATTGCCCTTAATGGTATGGATGCCAAATTAAGAATATTGGGCGATAAGTCCCTCATAGGAGCTTGTTCAGCTACCCGTATCACATAATTGCCCTTGGAAGGTTCTAACTAATATCACAATATAGGGAGGATCATTCTGGGTATCCGTTGTTGGCGGTGAGCATGAGGCTCTGCCCCGCGGGCTCTACCAGGATGGTGGCCGCGCCCTGCATCCACGGCTCGCCGTCAACCTGCATCGCGCACGAGCCTTCCAACTCAATCTGTTTACACGAAACACGCCAGTTAAACATAGTTAAATATAAAAACAAACTTCATTATAAATGTAAAAGATTTTATATGATGTTCTGACGTCTATTAACGGAATTAGATGAAATTTGGCACAGAGATACACAGATAACAAAATATTTTCGATCGCTCGAACATCGCTAGATCATAACTTTGAACATCAATTACTCGACAATGACTGAAGTTATAAGAATGGTGTTTATGATGATATACTAGACTAAACTGTAATTGTTTGGTCAGCTTGTAGATACGCAGAAGTGTTTAAGCTTACTTTCACAGTAGACGCTTGTGCGAAGCGGTACGGTTCCGCGAGGCCACACTGCAGCCGCGCAATGTGGAATGATGAAGATATGCCCACAATCTATGCAAACATTAACTATAATCACAATACATGAAATACATCCATCATATTAATATTATAAATGCGAAAGTTTGTGACTAATTGGATTAAAATTTTAGCTGGCATCCAGGTATAGTCCAGAAAAACTATTCAGAGAAATAAAAAATCTTCCAATTAAATAAACTTTTACATAGGCTACAGCTGGTCCAAAAATATAATTGCTAATTAGACAGAACAAATGAGTCAAATTTACCTCAAGCTTTCCGTCGCTTATACTCTGCTCGCCTACTTCGTCTTCATCGCCCATACCTAGGGGATAAATAAGTTTTAAGGAGTAATAATCCCAGAGTAATAAGTGACTGTCGTGACTGTTCCATGGTGAGTTGCGAATGTTATCGCAACTCACCATGGAATTTAAAGGGTCAACGAACGACACATTTGATAAAATGAGATGCTAACAACATACATACATATATGATTATAATAATAGGTATTGCATAGGGTAGGGTGTTGCAATCACTTTTCAATATGAGGACCGTTTACTTTTAGTAGTACCATAAACGTGAAAAAATTGTGACGAAACGATGAAATGACGACTGGCAGAGGAGTATTTATCTGTCAGTCGTCGTTTCATCGTCGAGAACCAGAGATATTTAGAAGTATATAAGCGATACAATATAACATGTAGTTAGTTTGTCTCTTAAAAATCGAATTTAAAGTAAAGGCAGGCTTACTCCAGAGATCAACGCCGGCCCCCCAGGATGGGATGTTAAGGACAACGAGCGCCTGCAGCGGAGGCAGTGTCAGCGGCTCGCGAGTGCCACCCAACCGCACTAGAACACGCTGCTCCAGGGATATGCAGCCGCCCGCATCAAACGCACGGCCCGCGCCCAGGAACAGGTACGCCATCTATCACACAGCATACGAACTACGATAACATACAGTCACCGTGCCGTGATTTCCAAACCGACAGTAAAGACATAAATGTGTTACAGTCTATAGCAGGTGCATATATGTTCACGCCTTCTCCCAAGGATCCCCGAAGGAAAAGGCTGAGATGTAACAACACCCTCTGGTGACAGATGCCGAATTTGGCGCCGAATATATGGATATAGGTACGTCTCTAAATAAGTATGTATTTTATGTGGCAAACAAGCATGCGGTACAACTGATGGTAAGCAACAAAGGTACAACGGATGGCGGTAACCACCGCCGCCTATAGACACATGGAAAACTAGGAGGTAGTAGGAGACTCCACATTCATTAATCTTTTTATTCATGCTTGACGGTAAGTTTTATAATTTATCTATAAAATAATTTCTTCACGCCTTCCCACAAGGGTCCCCGAAGGAGTAGGCAGAGGTGTATAGGCAGTACCCACACACCCTCTTTCCGCCAACGTGACGGATGGCGAGTCCATCGCCATATGTGTCGCAAGCAACTGCTCGAACCACTCAGCCACCACGGCTTTTTTAAATTAATTTTCTAACTTGACATATTTGACATTCTGTTGATAAGTACAGTCGGACTTCGACTTACGTAATTGAGTGTCCTATTAGCGAACCGATACAGGAACTGCTTCCTAGCATGGTGGAAGTCGAGGGCAACCTGGGCGTCTACCCCGATGCTCGCGTAGTTGTACGCGTACAGCACTCGATCCGGTCGCGGGCGGCTCAAGCGACCGCGCTTCGGCTTTATAGTTATCTTCCATCTAGCATTCAGGGGAAGTCAGTGAGCACCCATTCAACAAAACAAGAAAGTCAATGTTTATAACCTACTAATATTATAAATGTGAAAGTTTGTGAGAAAGATTGTTACGCGATCACGGCAGAACGGCTGAATGGCATTGGATAAAAGGTTACACAGAAATATATATCATTAGTAGAATAATCCACCTGATATGATTTATTACAGGAAAAAAATATCTAAACCAAATTCAAAATTTTGCACAGGTCTAACCGCGAAGCTCAGTGGGTCATAAAATATAGCAGAGTAAGTTGATTAAGAAATTGTTGGTACTTCATATTTGTAGATATGTACCTATCTAGAGGCTGCCGCGTTGCTTGTCTGATGGCACTAATGATGGAATGCGCGTCCAACTGCGAGCTGCAACTCGCCCCCCAGCCCAGCACTCGCGAAAGGTCATTGCCAGTACCCATGGGTAATATTGCAACAGCGGCCTACAAGCAATTTTAAGGTTACATTAAAAAAAATTAAACATTATTTTTCACTCCTCCCTCAATGATAGATATTCTATACGTGCACCAACCTTATTTTTATAGAGGCCACCAGATGGGAAGCGGTAACCATAGCCTATTTTGCGCTCACTTCCACATTGACACTTGCTTTGCTAGTATTGCTGGTGACCACTTAAACATTTCGGCCACCAGAGCATGCAATTGCTTTGTTCTCTTACCTTCACATGTGGCACTGAATTCAAAGCATTCAGTATCCAAGAAACTGTGCCATCACCCCCTGCTGCAATTATCTTACAACGCCCTGGCAACCACTGAACTACATTTTCTGGAGAATCCTCACTTATATCAACCACCTGAAATGTTATGCATATCATGTTTGAAGTGGCAATTTCTGATTACAGGGAATTACTTTTTACTTAATTTTGACTTTATATGTTAGTTACAATTAAGATGATGTATTTAGAAATTGAAAAATAGATAGAAGGTATAAAAAGCAAGCATTTCATCAAGCAACATTGACATCATAATTTTAATACAATCAACACATTCAGGACAACAATATGAAAGGAAGATAAACAGTGGAAACTCTATTCTATTGTTCACTGTAGGCTGTGCCCGCTTAAAGACATGAACCCAGAAATTCTAATGGTCGACATTAACACATTATTAAAAAAAGCTAGATTCAAGGCTTGTCCAGCATTGGAGATGATATCTAGATTTGCCAATAATAATATAAGATAACATAAAGTACTATTACAGAGTCAATAACAGCAGAGTATGTGTTCTAGTTCTAGTTCTAGTTCCAACAAATTTGTAGCTACTGATATGTGATATCATGGGCCTACAGGATGGTGCTGCACTTGTATTGTGTGAGATAAGCAAATAATTTATCTGAAAGCATGTTGTTATAGGCCAATGATATGTAATAATGGATAACAATGATTTCACAATTAAAACCACACCTGTATGGGATTAAGTAAACCTCTGAACAATGAAAGCACTTCATCACTCCTATTACTTCCTGATTTACGATTTGCTAGAATATAAATTTATTGTGACATTAAAATATAATATGGATAAATACACTTTTTCTTTCTTTATTTATGTATATGTAGTCCAGAACCAACTAAGACAACTTTACTGCAAAATAAAATGTCTTACCAAAAATTATTAAAGGTTCCCAATCATCATCTGGTAAAGGCTTTATTTGTATAACATTCCCCTTTTCCATTTGGACACACGTTGGGGGAATGATGATATTTCTATACTTTTGTAGATCACACTGCTGCAATTAAACACACATTTATTAACAAAAAACTTCCTTTTAAGAAAAAATTATCTCTCAATGGAATAAATTGTCCACTAAACTTCTTCTAAATTACTTTCCCTCCATTCCATATCTAGTATCTTGTATAGTAGGTACATGTTCAGCAAAGCTTAGGCTAGACTAGGTCTTATGCAAGACTAATATATTTATTTATATACACACCTCAGAGTCATTAAACACATTATCATTACATAGCTTTATCTTATAACACCAACAACAAAAGTATCTCTTGAGGCCTTCATCATTGTTATCTGCATTTTCCCCTCGTGCAGTTCCAACTGAAATCACAGATACATCTGTTACACAGAATGTTGAGTTTTTTTTAATAAATATAGACTTTTCATTTTAGTTTATCAGTTAATTTTTATTCTAATTGTTAAAATGCATAGTGATGGTACACACCATATATAAAATCTATTAGAAATTATTTGAAAAAAATAACTAACCATTAACCCAATGATGATGGAAGGGTCTGTCATGAGGCCATGTAAGCTGTTTACATCTGAATTTCTTGTCAACAGAACGATGGCATCTCTTGCAAGCACTCACGGCACAGCACTCACAAAACAGACCAACTACCGCCAACATGAGCTTGCCACAAACCGTGCACTAAAAATGTTAAGCCAATGTAAGTATGCAACAACATAGGTAAGAATTTACTGAAGGAATTTAATAATA
Source organism: Drepana arcuata (assembly GCA_016069955.1). Taxonomy (NCBI): domain Eukaryota; kingdom Metazoa; phylum Arthropoda; class Insecta; order Lepidoptera; family Drepanidae; genus Drepana; species Drepana arcuata. The sequence continues at coordinate 46,117 of JACCPG010002769.1, read as the reverse complement.
CTTGCGTGGATATTATATGGGATCGATTTATTACATTGAATACTTCTCCATGTATGACCTCGAATCTTGTATTTTGTTTGCATGAAATTATTATCAGCTAAAAGCGCATGTAAAATTCGATACATCAAATAACTCAAAAATAAACCACCAACTAATAGGTAATAATTTGAAGTAACGTTATTTAAATTCAGTACAGGTTCCATTGTATTTTCGGTCACATTTGTTTGGTATAAAGAAAGAAATGAAAATCTCTATCGACTTCGTTGTAGATAGCTAAATAGGTACTGCTTGTTTTGTTTGGCAGTTGACTACTAATCTTTAAAATTGTTACTCACTGTGCCACAGAACACATATGTAACGTAATACATATGTAATATGTATAAACTGACAGTGTACAGTGTTGTGTTTTGATGGATCATGTACTCTTTGACAAGTAGGTATTTGCAATCAGGATTCAGAATCAGAAATTAAAAGGCAGATTCTGTGATCAGGGTATGGTACCTATGATATATTTAAGTTTGATGAATATGAAGATAAAGAAGAATGCTATTCGGTTAGTAATATATGGTACGATATGTATACCGTAAAGGCGTGTCTCCTACTCCTAAAAATACAAAAACATACTAAGGTGTCTCCTGCTCCAAAAAATAATAAAACAAACTAACAAAACATGTCACAAACAGGAGACCCGGCTTTATTCGACGATATCTTCATAGATACACAACCTGTTTTTTTTTACGCTTTCTTAATTTAGACGGTGGCCAGAATTTAATATGAAAAATTAACTTTTTTTAACGGGGAATCGATACTATTACCGATTTGCTCCAAAAAAATGACTCCTACCGAATTAAAAATAAGTATACATATTTTAAAGGGTACTGTATAAGATCTATTTCAAACAAAGATAATAATAATAATATAGGAATACTGTATGTTATCGATAGTATTGTCGTCAACATTCAGGGCTAATAAAAGAAACAACTTGTGTTATTTTTGAATAAAGTATAATATATAATATGTATGAAATAAACAAAGACCTCAAATATGGTTTAATTATTGTTCATTCCGCTACAGATCCAGAAGCATCCTTTTCAACTTTGCAGAACATAAATCCAGAGGTGTTTTATCTTCTTTGTTAGTGATACTTGTGCTGGCTCCAGCTTTTACTAGCATACATGCTACAGCTTCTCTATCTTCTTCACATGCCAGATGCCTAAAAAATATGTATATGTATACATACAGGTTGTATTAAGTGTTATTACATGGATTATTGTAAATAATATACTTACAGAGGTGTTGATCCAGTGGAATCACATAAATCTACTTGAATATTTGGGCAGCTCAGTAGCAGCTCTGCAATGTTACTTCTTCCTTGTGCAGCAGCACGGTGAAGTGGTGTTGCATCTAAGATGTCTCTTCCATTAATATTCACTTCACTGTCAATCAGTAGTTTTGCTACCTGAAATATAATTTAATTAATGCCGACACACTTCTTGGACAGTTAATAACAGCTTTACCTAATTCAATATTTTCTGGAAGCAACCATGCATATTTATATATTTTGTTCTGTAGGTACAATGCTCTCATGATTACTTTAACTTAACTAAATTAACATACCTCTAAATGTCCCTTGGAGCATACATAGTGTAGTGATGATTGGCCGCGGCTTGTTTTATGATTAATATTTGCTCCTTTGCCTATAAGTAACTTGACTACTGCATATCTTCCAGCAGAAGAAGCCAATATTAGGGGAGTAGAGTTAGTATCATCCAAAGGATCAACAGGACTACCCAAATCAATTAAAAAATCAACCAAGTTTTCATTTCCACCTAATGCCGCCCAGTGAATGAGAAGACGCTGATTCTGTAATTTATAAAAATAATTATTAATTTGTTTACCACTTCAATGTTTGTATATATCTTTTTTATCTCTATACAGTACAGAAGTTCATAACTATATTTTTTCTGGTTATTGTGATTATTTTTTTCTTTCTTTTATTATTTATTTATTCTTTTTCTGGTGACTGTCAGTGAGTTTCTATATGTATAATCATATAACATGAACCAATTTTATCAACCTGCATGTACACTTGTAGGTGATTGAGAGTAAATGAATACACATGAGGCTTGACCCTTAATGTAACCCCTTAAACCCTTTGTTAAACAAGCAGCTATAGAGAAGTGGGGAAGGATGGATTGGCATAATGATTTCCTACAGAAGATTGCAATTGGAATTAAACTACCACCAAACCAAACCCAACCCTTGGCTTGGCATTGTTTACCTATGCAGTTAAAAAAATAACAATAATTAGTCTGGACTCACATCATCAGCTTTGTTCACTAGTGTTTTATCCTGATCAATCCTTACTTTAACTTGGTTAAAGTCACCTTTGTAGGCTGTCTCATATACGGATCCCACCGACATTATGATGTATTGTTACAATACTTGCAGAAACTAATTAAACAGTATGTATTCTTGTGGTGCCTATACACAAAAAAGTAAGTTCAAAGGTAAAGCCAGGCACGGTATAACCAATGGTTAAATAAAAATAAGCGATCTAGACCCAGCTATAAAATTTATTTATTTGAAGTTAAATTTGGATTTAAATAACCATTTTACATAGCTTCTTCGCAGAATAAAATATTTACCCTGTAACCGGTTAGACGATTAAATCTAACCAACCTAGCAAGCAATGTACTAAATACATAAATTAACCGTGAAAGGGTTATTTATACTTAACAAATATTACAAACTATTATTTTATAAACTGCTCCTCCGCTGTTAATCAGTTTCTAAAATTCCGAATCGTCATTGCTTGCATGCATACAGATTTTACTTTTTTATTTGTTTGTATACAGGTGGTAAAGCTTCGCCACAGATAAAGCAAAAAAATAATTATCTCAGTAGCAGACGATGATAGTTTTTTTTATTCCGCCTCGTAAATGAATAAATAGAGCTGAACTTTCTAAGTAGCCAAGTAAACGGATAAAAACAATTAAGTCACTGATCTGTAAGTGGGTGTGTGGGAACTATCTATACACCTCTTTCTACCCCTTCGGGAAAGGCGTGAAGACATATTATATGTTAAAAAAACAGTGTTCAATTCCCGAACAAGGGTAATAAGAAATAAAGTATGGGGATCCAGCTATGGTCAGGTCAATACAGATGTAGTACACTTTTTGTTTAATCTGTGACATAATTGAGATGACGTTTAAGCGTTATGCTTATTTCCTTCGTGATATGATAGCAAAAAGCGCTTTAGTTATTGTTCTGAGCAAAAAGCATTACAAACAGAACAGCCGTGTCCATAGATTAGAGTATAGTATAGTCGTGTCGCAACTTCAAGTCACAACACAACATAGTTTTTAGGTGATCGTGATATTATATGCGAGGCTTTTGTTAATCTATTATTTACTATTAAATAACTGTGATACAGCGAAACTTATGACATTAAAAGGTTTGTTTTTGATACACCTAAACAATTTGTTGCTGTAATAACTTCATTTGCTCAAATCACAGTACAGTTATTGTAAAATAAAATGTGTATTTGTTTTAGATATTTGCCTGTGATCGAAAGTTTTCGTCAGTCTTGAAGGTAGGTTGGTTCTACAATAATACCATTCCAGGGAAGTCAACTCGGCTCGAATTACCTACCTGCATACATTCATTTCATACGTATCGTATTGTTAAGTAATTGTGTCGCTCTTATTGCAGAATAAAGAGAGAATGTCGAAGGCATATTATGATTACTATGATGGAAGTAGAATGCTATTATGTGTATCCAATAATATTGGTCTTCCCTTAGATTTAGTAAGTATATTGTTATATATTTAAACAGATCTGCTTTATTTTTTTGTTAAGTTGGTTCTTCACAGACCTGCTACATAGCGTAAAGTATTTTATTTAAAGAGGATATTATACTGGATCAGAATGCCATTCGCCATTTGAAGTTAGCTTGAAATTAGAATTTAGAGAATTAGTGATACAGTGGCCCCCATGCATAATAATCCTGAAGCAACAAGTGGTTGATTGGTACCTACCTATAACTTGAGAACCTCTAGTCAAGTGCTGTAGGTTGCTCCCACCAGCCTTTGCCATAATAGATCATATAGTAACCAGCACATTTTTTTTATGTGTTAGCATTATGCTTTCTGAGTGTAAATAAATACTATTTATGTTATAAAAAAATATGTATTCCATTGTGGTACAAGGTCTTGTGCATGTAATATTAACTGTAATATGCATGAAGTAGTTTGCTGACTGAATACCATTTTAAATAATTTAAAAGTTTGTTTGACTAACATTTTATTTCATTGATTTTACTCACTGCTTGCAGGTGGGTAAAAGAAATGGTTTAAGTATTTATATTAGTTTAATCCATTAGTAGATATCTTTGTCACAACTATGTGAAAAGGGCAACTGTTTTTTTACATCATTTATATTAATGATTTTATATAAGTCTTTAAGTAAGTATTATACAGACCTGATGAGTGCATCAGGTCTGTACAAAGATATCATGTAAATATGTAAGGGTCAAGTGTCAAAGGTCATTGTGTATATATAAGCTTAAGATCAATCATTGTGTTTCAAGGGGTTTTTATAGTTTCATTCACCTTTGATATTTAGTTTTGCATTTGAAAAGTATAGAGTTGCCTTTATTAATTAATAATATGTACCTTTCTTCCTATTTTTATTACACATACATATGTAATATCCACACACCAAGTTTCTCATGGGGTAGGTAGAGAGAGAGTAGGGCGCAATTTCGCTCCAGATTTAGGTACATTCCCCTTTCGCTTCATCTATTTTCTTCAGTCTCTTTATATATGCAAGTGTCCGATTGATATGATCTAGGTAGTTAGAACATGGTCTTCCGTTTCGTAAAGTTTTCTTCACTTATCCTTTCTATATGTGCCACCAATTTAAACATACAAACTATTAGAGCAATGCCTATGGTCTATTTATTCATAAAACTATTGTATATTTTCACATCTTCCTCATAAGGGTCAACATAGCCGAGGTAATAAGTAGCTGTCAGCATGCATGACAAAGTAATATTCAACAGATTAAAAACTTCTTCACACTCTTTTTTAAACACTTATTTGAATGAACAATATGTTTGTACAATGTATGTACATATAATGCATTATCCTAACAAGCTATATTGAAGACTAACATAAATCAAGTTGATATGCTAAGGTGTGTTAGCTTCTTTTTGCTTTGTTTAAAGTTGCATGAGTACCTATTGTTTATAAGCTTATAAGTATTTCATGTTTATTTAGGTTAACTTCCTGACCGCGCAAGGCGCTGCCTTATTGCTGGCCCGATTATTTCGCAAGCCTCTAAGATATGCTTCACCAGAGTTTCGTCACACAGTGTGCCTTGTTATAGGTTTAATTATGGGATATTTCTGCTTTGGAAAGTAAGATTAGCTTTCAGTCGAATGATATATTTACTTAGTAAAACAGAAATATAGTACATACAATGCTTTTCTTCCAGACAGGCAATACATTTATCAATACTCCCTATGTTAACGTACACTTTATTCAAGACTGTACCAAACTACATTATGGGAAAGTAAGTTATATTAAAATGTTATTTATGTTCCTCGTTCATAGCATACACATCTCCGTCAACAATATTCATAAGTAGTAACTAATCAACTATTTTCAGTGTTATTCTGGCTACATCCATGATATACTTATCGTGTTTACATCTCCATCGGCAAATATATCATACGGCGGATTACACGCTTGATATTACAGGTGATTACCGCAGTATGGCTTTATGACTCGCATCGTTCTACTAAGACCTGAATTGCGCAATCATGTTTACAGGTCCTCTGATGGTGATAACGCAGAGGGTTACCTCATTGGCTTATTCGTTGCAAGATAGCTTAGTCAGCCGGGAAATAAATGGCAACTTGGTGAACGACTCAGCCGATAGTCAGCTGACTAAAGTGGACAAGATGCCCTCTCCTCTGGAGTACTTTGCCTATACGCTGGCCTTCCAGACCTTGATGTGTGGTCCTGTGGTGTTTTACACAGATTACATCAAGTTCATAGAAGGCACCCGCGTCGATGGAGTGAGTTGAAAGCAAATACATATTTACATAGTCTTGGATTTCTTCTTAAATGTATTGACTTCTCGGACCTGTTATCTCTGTGATGCAGGCGTGTGCTTACTCGAAAAAACTTTGTCATCACTGTTTTAAAAAACTTTCTTATTTTGTTTTAAACACCAAAGATTTTTAGTAATGCCTATTATTTTATTTGAAATTACATAGAAGCAATACTTTTCAGGATGAAAATAAAGGTGTGAGTGAGCCATCCCCGCGGCGCGCCGTGTTCTACAAGGTCGCGGGGTCGTTGTCCGCCGCGCTGCTCTACCTGACTCTAGCCAAGAAATACCCCCTCACAGTTTTGGCTGGTGCGTAATACACTTATCTTACAATACAAGCATATACTCATCCTATGTTAAGCTGTAGGTATATGGCATAGTCAAGAATCTAGAGTTCTGTCTTCTGTCTAAGGGTCGTAGAAAACTCAAATACTTATCCATAATCAGAACTTAAAAAGAACTATTTTAACTAAAACTAACTGTCCCGCCCAACTTCGCTTAGGTGCAAAAATTTAATCTGGAACACGATCGCAGCGCCACCTTCCAGGTGAAATTGTGAATCTAGCCATTCCTGGATCCACCTTGACACACGAAAATACATTAAAATCGGTCCAGCTTATAAGGAGGTGATCAGTTACATACAGGTGTACACACGTACAGATGAATTATAATATTTACATATTTACAAGGTAATGTATTTAAACGATACAAGACAATTGACTAGCCAGTAAATATTTATATGAAGAGACTATTACTGGTGACACTAGGTGTGTCGCCGCGGTAAACTTGCACACACCGTGTCCAGGAGTAGATTTTGATGGGCTGATTGATTCCAAGAGAAACGAGTCAATTAACATTAGTTTAACTCGAGGTCAGGGACGTATGCTAGCGAACGGGAACTGACTTCGGTATTTGCATACAATAGTTTGGAAGTTATTATATACAATAAGATATTTTCTCATTGTTTTAAGCATTTTACATTTTATTGAAGTACCTAAAATACCTCGTATGATACTCACGAAGGTACCTACTATGTACGTACTTTTTCGCACTCGTCGTATCGGTAAAATACATTTAATTAGTCTTTCTTTTTGTACATTTTAAAATGATGCTGGAATCTTCTATATATATATATATGTATATAGGAGATCCCATTTGTGAACTCGCTCATTACGAAATCTCAGGAACTATAAGGCCGATTGACTTGAAATTTCGTAGGAGTATTCCTTACGCGGTGTAGAGCTCAGCTAAGATCTCGGATTTTATAACAATTTTTTTTTTACTTTTTCACCCGGCCGAAGCTGGGCGGGACAGCTAGTATATAAATATTAAACATATTGGTTACAAACTGCCGAGGGAGGCCCGAGTTGTAGGCAAAATGTATAGTTAACCAACAGCCACTTACCAATAAAATATGCCGTTGACCGATGTGTAGTAAGCATTGTGATGACTGGTGCCTCCAATTGATACTTAATTAGACGTAACTCCGTGTGTAGAGCTGACTGACCCCAGCTCGGAGGTGTCAGTGTCGTGGTCGGCGCTGTACCTGCTGTGGTACGCGTACCTGTCCACACTGGTGGTGCGCTGCAAGTACTACCACGCGTGGCTGCTGTCCGAGGCCATCTGTAACAACTGCGGTATGGGCTTCAATGGGTACGACACGTATGGCAAACCTCGGTGGGACAAGATGTCCAACATCGACGTTTTTGGGTTTGAGGTCAGTAGATATAGAACTATTTACACGTAAGTGAGGTAAAAAGTGCTTATTTACAGGGTCATAACATCAAAAGTTAGTTTATCGGTCTAATTACACGTAGCTAATTGTATGAGTCTTGCAGTTTGATCATAAATTTACACTGGGCAATATTTTGATTGCTCAAAACGTCTCAGTGAGAAGCAGAAAATTTATTTAGAAAGTGGCTGCTTCAAGACCAGCTTAGTGTTGGCTATTTTCATATTAAAAATTATCCCGATAAAAAAACTAAATAGAATGTTACTGTTTTGTAAGTAAAATACCTGTCAGGAGACGATATTTTTAGAAAGATGCTGTGTTGTTACGTTACGGGACGATTTGGTGATGTGTTTGTTGAAGCCTGAAAAGTAATCAATGAGCGTGACGCGATGACCTTGTTTACTTAGGACATGTATTTTGTAATTACAACGATACTCCGACAGAATTTGGATAAGTAAAATAAGAAAATATATCTTATTTTAATGAGTTCGTCGTGAAGACAATACCTATTTTTTACATTGTCCGTTTCATTTTAATTCACGACCTCATTGTATTTCAGCAACTTTTACGCGTTAAAGCCAGTGTATAGGTAATAAATACATGTGGAAAAACTGCGCTAATAGTATCCAGGTAGTTGACTAAACAGCGCATATATTCAATGTTAATTTACGGTTCAAACGGTGACATTTCCAGCCAATGAATTATTTCTTATAGTTACATTGTCTTTATTGTAGGCGACTTCAGGGTTAAATTAAATAAGGAATAAACTTTGACTTCTTGTATGTATGCATGGTATTTTTTTTTACTTGTTCATGGTATTATTTGTTACTAAGACTTATCAAGGTTAATAATACTTATAAGATATACCTAATGGTAGATAGGGGCCATTATGATATCCAAGAACCCCAATTAAGTTACAATTAATATGCAATAGGCGTCGTAAAATTATTTGTGAACATCATGATTTGCCACGATTCTATCGACCAATATTCTACTTCCTAAATTTATTTATTTAATTATAAAATATAATTAATTATAAAATTAGTGCGTTTCAATTAGTTAAGTCAGAGTGCACTATATATTAGTTTATACTTATACATTACAATACATCTTTTAAGTTGTATTAATAGGAACACTACGTTTTCAATTTTGTTGTGCGTATTTATTCAAATAGTATTTATGGTCAGGCTTAGCAACTTTTTAAGCCAGGGCTGTTACGCCTTATCCTTGTCTTTCTTCAAGCTAACTTGTAACTTTATAGTCTAAGTGTGATGTGTGTGGATGTGCAGTTCGCGCAAAATTTCCGCACGGCGGTGGCGAGCTGGAACAAGAACACGAACGCGTGGCTGCGTTGCGTGGCGTATGAGCGCGGCGGCGCGGCCTACCGCACGGCGCGCGTGTACGCGTTGTCCGCACTCTGGCACGGCTTCCATCCCGGCTACTACCTGACCTTCTTTGCGGGGGGCATATTTACCGTCGCTGGCCGCAAGGTTACATTCATTTATACGTGTTACTGGGCTTAAACAAAGTTTTGTCTCACTTTTAATACTTATGCCTAATTATGCATTAAATGAGGTTTTTGAGTTCTTCAAGGAGGGTGTGAAAAGATTCCTGCAGGGTCGGCAACGCGCGAGTGATACCCCTGGTGTTGCAAGCGTCCATAGGCGGCGGTAACCGCTGACCATCAGGCGGACCACATGTTTGTTTGCCATCCGTGCGGTATAAAAAAAATAATAATTACAAAATAAAAATATTTCTTATTGGGCGGCTTGTGGTAGTTGCCACAAAATTAAGTACTAAAATGTACTTCCGCTTTCTGATTGGTGTAAAAGTTCTTGAATGCCACTTGCATCATTTAGTTGTTTATTTCAGTATTCTTAAGGTCATGAGTCATCCTGTTGTTTTGCGGCATCGTATACGTTTTCATTTCGGGTCGATGCAAATAATTCTGCATTGTTCGCTGACATCGTAAAAAAAAAATACATTCTATAAACATTATCCAGTAGGTAGTTCTCAGACGATATAAAACATCATCATCATCATATTATCACGCCGAGTCCCTAATGGGGTATGTAAGTCTAGAGAGAACTGGCGCTCTATACTCCTTAAAACATCACAATATTTATAACGTGTGAGAATGTGTTTGTGTATAGGTCCGCTTCGCAGTCAGGCCGATGTTCGCTGGCAGCCCATCCCGGAAGCTGGTGTACGACTCGCTGTCGTTCGTGACTACGCGGCTCGCCATGACCTACGCCACGGTGCCCTTTGTGCTCTTACACCTCGCGCCCAGCCTCGCCTTCTATGGGTACTAATTTTTTTTAAGCATACGGCCCGTTCGATGAAAAACGGTCACCGCAGCCTATTTACACTTTAAATACACTCAGTGTTCGGAATATTACACTGTGTTGTCAGCATAATGGGACAAATCTAATCCAATCCAAAATAACAATCCTCCCCCCTACCCAAGGAGCTCATTACTGGAAACCTTATTCACCGCGTAGGAACACAACACAAAAAAAAATGTTATTTGGCTACGGACTTCTATAAGGCGGAGGTCCTGCCCCAGTCGGACAGCTCCAAATTCGAACGGGAAACCCGTTAGCCCTACCTCTCTGCATCTACATAATTTATTTCTTATTATTATATCCTCACGCCTTCCCACAAGGGTCCCCGAAGGGGTAGGCAGAGGTGTATAGGTAATACCCACACACCCACATTCCGCCAGAGGTATATTAGGTGCCAACGTGACAGATGGCGAGTCCATCCCCTTTACTCAAGCACGACTATACATACGCCTTTGAATTTCTTCTCAGACGTATGCAGGTTTCCTCTCGATGTTTTCCTACACCGTAAAGCTCGTGGTGTGACTAATCACTGTACGTGAGCCGTGGTGGCCGAGTGGTTCGAGCAGTTGCCTGCGACGCAAAGGTCGCAAGTTCGAATCCCGACTGTACCAATGAGTTTTTCTTATTATTAATAATAATAATAATATTTATTTGGCAAAAAACATACAAAAGGAACAAAGTGGCGAAAGAACGATGATACACGATATTAGTTCAATGCCTATAGATAGTCGTATTGCGTGGACGTACTTTGAATTATTTTTAGAGAAGGCTTAGTACAATTCGAAGTCTTTGATACAAGACAAATATGTAACGTGTTGGTTTTCGTTCCAGAAAGTTTTACTACTCCCTCCACTTTATCGCTATTGGCGCCATGTTTATCCCAGAGAAGAGCAAGCGCATCTCTACTTCCGTAAAAAACACAGGGCTTCCAATACCTTCCAAAAGTAACAAAGATTTACCAGTTTGTGAAACTAATGGCGAATTAATGAATAAATTTAAAACTTCGTAAGATATTATGTTACCACCGATTCGTGTTAATGACATGGCGGATATGCAAAATGTATTGTTGTTTAAAAGGTTGACGGTAGTGGGGCCAGTATACCCAACTACCAAAGTAAGTTAAAGATGTTATTTTGATTACCACATTATTATTATTCTATATTGTTAGTGTTATTGTGATGTTTACTGCACAAACTAACATAAATTAAATGAATATTTTAATGTATAAGAAAACCATATGACATGTGTTACAATTTGTATGTATAAATATTGTATGGCATTTTGCGTGGCAAAATTGAACAGCGATGATTTATATTTATACGACTAATGTTCTAGCTTTAACTGTTCTGTGATTGAGTTGTTCGATTAATTTCTGTTCCAGGTGAAGACGGCCCATATGATTTGAATTTGTGTATATATATGCAAACTTGCATACTGAATGTACATATTTACGTCTTGTTAACGTGACACTGATTGATTGCAGTGTTAATATTTTGTTGTTACTAAGATGAAGAAAATATAATTTATTATGAAGCTCATTATGTAATAAATATTTACTATATTGTTTGGAAACATAGTCTTTGATAAATATATGTGTTTTTTTAGAATCTCGTATCACCTTTTTGGTACACATTTGGTTTAGCTTCATTGTAGGTCGAGGGCGGAGACTGACTAACGTGAATCGTTAATTACTATTTAGCGCCGAATTGTTGCAATGTTGTCCTAATCGCTCTTATTTATTTAACACGACCTGGTTACAGTATTTTCATTCGTATCGATTAATATACCTTTACAAAATAACAACGATAATTCGCACCTATTGAAGGGCAGATTTTGAAAATTAAAAAGGTTGAATCATGTGATAAATTTGAAAAAAAAAATTATATATAGATCATTAAAATAAGGTAATATGTATACTAATATGTACCAATATTCTGAATTCAATGATGCAAAAATATTTGTGTTGAATGGTTGAACTTTTATCTGAAATATGTATGGCAATATATTGAAAATACCACATACCTATGTTGATAAATTTGAGCTTATATTAAATACAGGGTTCGGTAAAACTAAAAATAAAACGTACTGTGGATTTTATGGTTCGTTGCTGATGTTGATCCGATTCACTGCTTAATCGGGAGACAGACAGGTAGGTACCTAGAAGGATAGACTCGTTCGATAGTTTGTTATATTTTAGGGTTGTTAGAATGGTATTTTCTCATAGTACTACATCACACGTACTTTACACTATGCACTAATACGTCACGTGTTAGTCACCTATTCCGTTTTGATGGATGACAATGAAGTGATTCTACTTTATCCGGAAACATTACTAAGATGGTGACAGTTTGACTTAAATGTAAATTAATCCGGATTGGACTAATAATGTAACTAAGCATTTCTAATATAATTTTCGAAGTTTTTATACCTAGTTAAACCATTACAATTAAGTGTTTATTGCATGGTTAATCACTTAAGTGTATTGTTTCATTGCCATATCGCATAATGAGCATACCCAATGAATATGAAATTCCATTTTCGAGGACCATGAAAAAATTATACAAGTTTTTTAATATAATATTTTTTACTATGTACCATAAATGTATACAACGTATGTTTGTAGGAAATGTTAATACTTTACAAAATACACGCAAAATTGTAAGTGGAAGAATACTACAAGACTGCAACTTTGTGACGTCTAAACATTATGATCTCCAAAGAGGATCTTCATCACAATGTCCTTTACATATTTACACTTTGTCACAGAAATTTATTGTATGTATGGCATCTACAAATAAATGCATATTATTATGGAAATACAAAAGTAAACCTTCAAGAAGCATGTCATGTAAAACTGGTATATTGGTGGCATTGTCAACTTTTATTTGTGATACCTCTACCTCAGTATTGGCTGTACTGCGAATCATACATTTGGCAGCTAATTTAGTCTACTGTGGCCTTTTGCTACCATTCAATATATTATATACTATTGATAATTTCTAAGCTATTCAAATTCCACTTGGGATTTTGGGACATTTCTTATCAGAACTTTGGTTCCATCTGATTCCCATAAAAAATATTATTTATTTGGGAGAATCAGGCACTATATTTGTCATTTCAATTCAATTGCCACAACAATACAAGTGTGCCTCATTTTCAATATTTTTTACATGTATATAAGGTATTCATTTAGAATGACTAAAAAAGCTAATTATCTTGTGCATTTTATTTAAAGAATGAAAAGTATTATTATGTCTATTAACTTTTATTTTATTACAAGTCTTCCTGCACCTGTCTCCAAAGAGAGATCTAATTTGTAATATGAATATACCATTGTGAATATTTAAATATCCAATAAACATTTCAATACTATAAATAACTTCTATTTATTACAGATAAGTATTTCAACTCTTGTTTTCAGCTAAAACTACCATGTGCCAGTGTAATACCTCAACCATGGAATTATATTTTTGTTAAAACTAGTTTTGCATGTGCTGTATTTTATAAATATGATTAAAATTAAAACTTTGTACAAAACACATTTCTTTCAATTTATTATCTTAATCCATAAGTAGGGTTAGTTTTATTTCAGGTCATTTTTTGAGTTAGTTTTTATTTTGTTTGATTGCAGCAAAAGCCTGTCTCAGGCAGCAGATAAGCCCTGGCACATCATTGTTCTCAAGTAGCTTCCTTTGCAGTTCTTTTTGATTGTACAGTTTCGGGCTTGTACTGAGTACTGAAATAAATGTAGATCATGAAAATAGATATAAAATATCTCACAGTTTCACACATAATTTTTTTTAATTTCAATGATTGATGACATTGTGTTTAGCCAATATAGCTAATAATACAATTGTTAGATATATATCTAAATCAATAGATAGCTAAAAATACTCACATTGGTAACAGCCAGTCTTTGTATCCCTCATCAAGCGTGCAGAGTAATTTTCAGATTCCTTCTTAGCTTCTGTAAAGAACTGTACAAAAATTGTTTGCTTTTCACCATTTCTTGCCTCGATGGTATAGTATAATTTCAAGAATTTCTTGTAATATTTCTTTGCCATCAAAAAAGCTTCATGAGTTTCTTTGATTTCTTGTGACAAAAGTTTTTGGTCTGTAATAAAGGTTTTTTAGAAGTAACATATACAACAATGTGTATATACACATACCAGTCTGAATAGTCTGAATGAGGAATGCTTAGTAAGGTGCAAAAGCAGTGCAGCTTACCCTCTAAAAGATTACAGTAGTCTTGCATGCTTGCCTATGCATTTTATATATACACATGCCACATCTATCTAAATAAATAAATTTCAGGGTTGTTAAGTCTAATGATACCCACCTTTCTTGTGTTTTTCGTATTGTATTTGTTGTTCCGATAATTCTAAGAGTTTGCTATCAATCTCGCTTCGTATTTGTTTGTTCGATTCTATTACTTTTTTTAATTCTTCGTCATAACATTGTACTTTATTGCCGTTTTTGCTAAACTTTGGACCCTTAAAACTGTCGTCTAATAATTTGAGAATGCATTCATTAGTAGAATTTACTTGAGCATCGAAATCTACATACATTCTTTTTTCAATAGAGCTCAAATCTATCTGATAATTCCACATTTCTTCGGCCACACTCATTTTTGAACTTAACTTCTTCAAAGAAAGCCAAAACTTAGACTTTAGTCACTTTCAAAAGATATCCAGAAATTCAGGCAGGAATTAATAATTGTCGATAACACAAACCATTAATATTGTTGAAAGAATTAAATCTGGCAGGAAAAATATATAAATGGTCGCTGAGCTACAATATTCGCTAATAAAATTATAGTTGACGGTAACGGCTGTCCGTTTGATTTGAATAAAAAGTTGTTTGTTGATGTATTAGTTTTTGACGTGTACTGACAATATACAGTGACAGTAATATTATTATATGTACTCTATGCCGAACTCGACACCCAGCATAAATAATAGAAGGAGATATTCTCGTTACCGATGTATAATTAATAATGAATGTATAGAAAATAATATACATATCATACGCAGTGTCAATGAATATTAATTTTTCACAATCAATAGGAGATGGGAACCAAGGGCCAAAAGGGGCAAATATACCAAGAGGTATGTGTTGGGAAGTAATTCTAAGGCGTATATACAGTCGTGCTTGAGTTGGACTCGCCGGCGGAAAGTGGGTGTTTGGGTAGTACCTGTACACCTCTGCCTATCTCTTCGGAGATCCTTGTGGGAAGGCATGAGGATAACTCAATATTCGATTTTTTGCAATGAAGTTGATCTTGTAGCTCGAAGACAAACGATGGAGTGTTAGATATTTTCAGTACCTACCTACATGTACCAAGCAATATGTCAGCTGTCTAAGACTATTATGTCAACGTTTTAATATGTCAGTCAGTTTTGTCAGAAAAATCACCAATCTAATGGAATTCATGGGAGATGTATTTTGTCTGTAAATTTTGTTAAATACCGTTAAACATAAAAATATCGTTTGTTGATATGCTGCAAATTAAGCTGCCAGCAATTACTATCATTACCTACACTTGACCCGCTGCAGCGCTGAAATTGTTATGAATATTAGGTATGTGATCTAATCAATACGAAAGTAATTACTTAGATTTTAGATAGTTTGAGTTTCATTTAATCGGTCTATTGTTTCAGACTTGCACCAAAAATTGCTTAAAAGGACTTATCAACAGACTGTTTTTATCATTATGTTTTATAGCATTTATGATGAAAAACTGACTACGTCTGTAAGTAGGGATAGTGATTATTTTATGTGTTTGAAGAGATTTGTGCAGAATTTGTCCAATGGGCCATTGTCTAAGCTGTTTTCAAAATCAAGCTAATGCTAATATAACAACATCTCCTCAAAGAAAGAAAGATGGTAAGTTAATGAGAATGAAACTATGTAATTTTATGAGTGCAGTGAATAATTAGTCTATTTAAAGAATGGAGGATAAAATTACTTCCTCCTATGTATGCTACAATTTTAAGTGAGCTATGAAATAACTTTTTTATTTCAGAGATGACAGAAATAGCTGTTACAGCATTCCCTCAAGAAGAACCACTCTTGCAAAGTAGTGAGAACAATATAAATAGCTTGAGAAATATTGCAAATGTTAACAATGCAAACACCCTGAACTCAATAGTTGATGTGTCTACAAGTGAGGTTATTGGGCAGAAATCTTATCAGGCCACCGAGAAGCCACCTAAACCCTTTTTTCAAAAGCTACCATCTATACCACGGACAATGTCTTCCTTAGGATCAAGTGAACCCCGAGTCTCAGATACTAAAATTAATCAATTATTTGATCAGTACAAAGATTCATTAGAGGATGCCATTCTAGCAGAAGGAATAGAAAATCTTTGCAATGATCTTCAGTTGAATCCTGATGATTTTAAAGTTTTAGTGCTGGCTTGGAAATTAAATGCTAGTCAGATGTGTAGATTTACTAAACAAGAGTTTGTACAAGGCTTGAAAAACATGAAAACAGATTCAGTAAAAGGAATACAACATAAATTAAATGAATTAACTAATGAGCTAAAACAAGATATGGAAAATTACAAAGATCTATATAGGTTCACTTTCAAATTTGGTTTGGATGTTACTACTGGACAGAGAATATTGCCAACAGACATAGCCATTGTGTTGTGGCGCTTGGTGTTCACTAACACTGAACCTCCTGTCCTGGACAGATGGTTAGGTTACCTTGAGAAGAATCCACAGATTAGGGGCATCCCAAAAGATACTTGGTACATGTTTTTGAATTTCTGTGAATTTGTTGGTGATGATCTCAGCAGTTATGATGACACCGAAGCCTGGCCCAGCCTTTTTGATGATTTTGTAGAATATGAAAATGATCAAATGAATCAGAATGTATCAAAAAACGAAAGGAAATTACAGGATTGAATTCCTATGTTTGCCAAAATGTAGCTACTGTAGGTACTTAATTAAAGATATTGAGACTGATAACTTGATAAATGAATATTCATTGATGTTACTTGCTTACATCTCTGCGAATTAACTAACTAAGGTGAACAATGCTTTGTTTGGCAGAGTAAAATTTGTGGCTATAGTAAGTGTCTGTGTGTACTGATAACTAAATGAAAATTGTACATAATGTACTATTATAATATTTTTATCTACATGTGGAACTACTATGTATTTAGTTTTAGTGTCTAATCATATAAATTGATATAACATTCCAGGTATGGAATTAGATAACTGTAAATATTGTTTTATTAGAAGAGTTGTATCTGATTATAAAGTATCTTGTATCCATCACTTTTAATTTATCCCTTTGTATTTTGTACTTACACAAACAAATACTTTCTAGATAAGGTATAAATCAAGATTTCAGATGGCTACCTGGACTTGCCTTTTTTCCCGCTAGGTGCAGGGGGCAGATATATGTGTAATGAACACGATAATGTGAACCTTTGTCTAGGGTTCCTTAAAACATTATGTATGTCTATGTATGTATGTTTAATGTTCCCACAGCACAAGCTGTTTTGTACTAGGCCAATTTGTTTGGAAGTGACTCAAGTATATGTTATCACACCTTCCCACTAGGCTTCCCGAAGGGTTAATGTTCAGAAAAACTCATTGGTGCAGTCGGTATTCGAACATGCAATCTTTATGTTTGTTAGTGATTAGTCAAACCACGAGCTTATCAGTGAAGGAAAACATCGAGATTCAAAGATTTCTGTATGTATAGTCGTCGTGCTTGAGTAACGGCGACGGACTCGCCATCTGTCACGTTAGCACCTAAAATATATCTGGCGGAAAGTGGGAGTGTGACAGATGGACTCGCTATCTGTCACATATCCACTTTCTGCCATGTGGTTTTCCAGTGTGTGTATATTACCTATACACCTCTGCCTACCCCTTCAGGGACCCATGTGGGAATACGTGTGGATATATATATATATATATATATATATATAACTTTTCAAATGAGCGTGAATAGAGCACCAGATTGACAAGATTTTTTTCCAGGTCAGGTGTCAAGAATATAAGTACAGAAGTATTAATAAAATTTTATTTTAAACAAAATAATATAGTCGCAGCCTGCCAGTGCTCGGTTGGGGTGGAGGCCTCTACAAAGCAGTCGACAATAAACTAAAGCACGAGGTGAGCAGAGACGGTAGTCGGCTACGTTTGCCGCGTATCTTGTCCACTCATATACATAAAATATTGACAATAATAATATACAGGCGCCCCTATATGTAAATCTGATTATATTAAAAAAGCAGAAAATTTATAAATCCATAATATACATTATCATTAACGATTCAGGGTTTGAACGAAGATATTAGATTAAACTCTCTTTAGCAAAACGCTTTCACCTAACATTCGATAAGTACTCTCAGTGTTGTCCTACATTAATACTTTAGAAATTCAATGAGAAAATAAAATAACATTGAATGTTTCAAGTGTTACGGTTCACGGAACAGTAAACTTGCAGAGGTCATTCCGCCAATTAAGTATATGACTTAGTGAAGGACCAATCAAGAGCGACCCTCAATGCAGCAAGCAAATCAATTTATTTACTTGTCAAAAATCTGTTTTAAATCTATCAGCATAATCTGTAAAAAGTATTGAAAATATTAATAAATTAACATTACAATGTTCGCAGAAACTAGATGAATCTACTCAATAAAATGTAAAAAAAAATCTAAAACTGAATACAACTATGGATATTTTTAAATACGCGTACTGCCAGCTATTCCGGGTCTCCTGGAAGGTCGAGCAACCTCGCGTATCCACACGCATTTAATATGGAGACTCAAGGTCCCGGGAGACTTAAAATAAAACATTTCGTTTTAAAAATAGAAACAGTACTATAATAAGTATATTATATTCATAGCATGTGTGTGAAAATATGATAACCACTAGAATATATATATATATATATAATATAGATATTTTGTTAGCGTGATCACCGCAGCAAGAGCGCGCTTAGTGCAGGCACGGGTAGTAAACTGTTGATGGTAGATACACTTTAATAGAAACAAGAGAAAACCATCGGTTAATGTCGTCTACCCCCCACTAGTCCTAAGCGGGTGACCACTCCAACTAGCGCTATACGAGAGCCTCATCCATCGAGAGCCACACCACTTGACACACCAAATTATACCTTTCCTCTAAATGTAACATTTAGCACAAACTTACAAGTGCCGACACATGTACATTTTATTGTTAGCATCTACACGATGCTGTCACACAATTGTTAAAAAAAACAGGATCAGGTGTTCTTTGCGGAAATACATATATTGTACGACAATTTAACTGATTTCATTACATCTTTTTGATAGTGTATTGCATATGTATATACGCTTATATAACGCTTTGTCTCTCTCTCTAAATATAAATAAATATATATAATATTAAGTCAATGCAACCAATACTCATTTAGTTTTATATTTATACACGGACTCGTAACTAAATAGCTTTCAGGTTGATGTTCCGTAGCTAAGTTTCTGAATTTCAGTTTTTGACATTAAAAGGAAATAAAATCATTTAAATTGTCATTGCCATTATGTAAACACAAATAATTTAAATATCAATTATCTTATCAATAAACCTATCGTAAAACAAATTCAATGCAATAAGTTGAGTATCATTTCCGTATAATTGACCCCAAAATGTGTAAATACAAATCGCAATGTTTTGTTGTTCCAATGAATATGCTTACTTTCAATTGTTGTTATTAAACTAATTTATTATAGAACAAACAAGCAGATCAATATATTGGAAACACAGGAGCATCGTGTAAACAAGGGTACAGTGCACTGCAGTGTTAGCTGTAAGAGTATTACTTGTATGTGGACTAGCTGATCTATAACATTAAGAAATTGTAAAAATAAATATGTTTAGTGGAAATTGTATAATGATGAAGCATTACACTCGAGCTCTTACAGGATACAAATCCCACAATCCAGGTTTACATACGACATGCATTCTCTGTTGATACAGGTTGGAAAGGCCTATCCTAGCTAAATTACAAACTGTAGTGCCAATTTACTCGATCACTTTTAGGACTTTGCCGATGGCGATGGTTTTATCTGTAACAAACAAAATAAGAAATAATTACACAAATGATTGATGAAATGGTATGCTTGTATTTACGGTACACTTTGTGAGTACTCACTCTCGTCTCTTAATGTGAATCTGCCCATTTGAGCAAACTTCTTGAACGGTTCTAAGCAGATGACGCCGGCGCACTCTATCCTCATGATAGCAACCTGGTCTTGTTTCACGAAACGCGGCCTCGTCTTTGACTTGTCTCCAGTCTTTTTATCGACCAAACAGATGAGTGCCTAAAACATGTGAATAGTATATGAAAATTAATTTAATGTAGACACGACTCACATTGCAAATGCGTGGCTCAAACTATTGTTGCAAAGTAAGTTCTGCGAGCGGGATGCGTGAGATTGACATGTGATTATGTATATTTAGATTTTTACTCTTACTTAATATAATATCTATGATTTAATGTTTAATAATTGTTATTGTAATTGTAGTTGGCTTGCGACACAAAGATCGCAAGTTCGAATCCCGACTGTACCTATGAGTCTTTCTGAACTTAAGTAAAGTGATTAGTCACACAACGAGCTTTACGGTGAAGATCTCTGGCGGATAGAGGGTGTGTGGGTACTACCTATACACCTCTGCCTACGCCTTCAGGGAACTTTCTGGGTAGCCGTGAGGTTTTATATATGAATACGCGCAACATGTGCGAATAAATCCTTGCAGAAATTGGTATAATAAGTTTTATGTTTTAATACATTTCATCACTGAAAACTTGTCTTAGTCTTAACCTTCTTATAACTTATGTCAGTCAAATCAGAACACACAGTCCATTCAGCGCTATATAAATGTACAACACATGAATGGTAAGTGTATCAATGATTACCTTGACATTGATTTCTTCAGCTGCACAATGTATGTGCATGACTGCAGAGTACCCTGCGCAGATGATGGACTTGTGTTCCAGGATAACAACTTGAGCATCAAATACCTGCAAGGACAATGTTGATTTAGTACTCTCGCCCAACGTCTTAGAGAGCTATTTCCAAACTGGTTCAGTGACACAAATTATGAATAGGAATCATAAAAGGGGCTTTAACAAAATGGTAGGGTTATTTAAAATAGGTTTCATTTATATTATACAAGCAAGAGATATTTGGGAATGCTTCTCTCTCTAAATCTGATTATAATGAAGATAAATAGGTACATACTATATGATGTTTTTTATAGCACAACAAAATACATAATAAATAAAGAAAATCTTTCTTAAAAAGCTGTGTAGGATACCCATAAACCCATTCACAATATACATATATTTCATCACATTCATTAATTGATATTATTAAAGGTGATGTTAAAAAGTAGTTAGGAATCTTCTCATTAAACCAAGATACTTTTTTTTATAGGATTACACATAGACCTACCAACAGAAAGAGAATATACTACTCATATAGGAATACATTGCAACAAATAAGTGATTTATAATCGCTTACTCTGCCAGTTGTGATAGGTTCAGTCACGTCGCAGAGCACGAACCCCGGCGACACGTCCTCCTCTTCGATGCCTTTGAGCTTCACCTTCACGTTCTCACCGGGCCCGATGGACGTCACCTCGATGTCGTCCGACCAAAGCTGGTCCACAGTAACTTGCACCTATTAGAAGACATCACAATGTAAATTTCTGTAGGAATTTACTTCAGGCTTATTACTGTATCAAAACTATACTTAATTATATGCTACATACTATCTATGTATATGGAATCCTAACAGAAGGCTAAATAAATGAAAGTTCATCACATGCAATGTGTCATGGTTCATGAATGAACTAATAATGTTTCCAGAATTCCCTGTATGTTTAAAACACTACACTGTTGTCTCCAACGGAGGATGAGCAAGAAGAATAGACAAGCATATAAGGTGCATTACCCTGTTGGGCATGAGGAATAAGGTACTGGACTTGCGCGTTGTTCCGGCCTCAACCTTGCCCATACACACAGTGCCCATGTCTTTATATTTGTCAACTACTGGCATGATGAAGGGACCATCCATTTTGCGGTTCAATGATGGCAGCTCGTCGATCAGCTGGATGAACGATGGGCCACGATACCACCCGCAAATCTCCTCAGATACCTGTAATTATAAAATTGATATTTTTTTTATAGATTGCCAATGCTGTCCCACATCATTCACCATTATTACACCACCAGCCATTATTTGTGCTTTGGTGAAATTCTATTGAAATATACTTGCTTAATGTTTCACATGAAGCAAGTATATTTTTAAATATGAATTTTGTGTCATAATTGATATTTGAATAAAATTATAAATGTAACTTACTCTTTCCAATAAGCCTTGGCCAGTTTGGCCAGACACAGGTAAGAATGAAAGGTCCTTTGCTGGGTTGAAGCCCAGCTTTTTAAGGTATGGCAGGATTTTGTCACGACATTCATTGTATCTGTAAAAGTAATTTTGGAGAATTATGTTCATATACAGAATTAGAAGGAGCCGTGGTGGCCGAGTGGTTCGAGCAATTGCCTGCGACGCAAAGGTCGCAAGTTCGAATCCCGACTGTACGAATGAGTTTTTCTAAACTTAAGTACAGTGATTAGTCACACCACGAGCTTTACGGTGAAGGAAAACATCGAGAGGAAACCTGCATACGTCTGAGAAGAAATTCAAAAGCGTATGTATAGTCGTGCTTGAGTAACGGCGATGGACTCGCCATCTGTCACGTTGGCACCTAATATACCTCTGACGGAAAGTGGGTGTGTGGGAATTACCTATACACCTCTGCCTACCCCTTCGGGGACCCTTGTGGGAAGGCGTGAGGATATAATAAAGACAATGTTTTATAACACATACACAGAACAGTTGAAACTAACTACTTACAGACAAAACAGCTCACAATTGTAGGTACTTAAAGTCCATAAAATAAAATTAACACAATTCAATCAGATGTGGACATGAAAAGGTAGATATTATTATTTCGGAGATTCTAATAAAATGGTGGTAATGTTCACACTCAGTCAGGAGTTTAAATTACCAAAATATTTTTTTATTACAAATAGCAGCAACTGACAAATTAATAATTTTTTACTCATAACATAATGCATCATCTTTTTATCTACGAAAATTATGGGCATCAAGGACGAGTGTTTGATGTGTTTGTATAAACGTGATAAATTATATTTTACCTCTTCTCATCCCAATTAACTGTGGGGTCGTCCATTTTATTCACGAGCGCGACCAAGTGCTTAACCCCTGCTGTCTTCGCTAACATAGCGTGCTCTCGCGTCTGGCCCCCTCGGTCGAAACCAGTTTCGAATTCACCTTTACGCGCCGATATCACCTGTAATCAAACATTTACTTTTATTATCTCGATATTAATCATATTACTTACCAATGAGAAATAATAATATAATATAATAACATATCATCACGCCTTCCCACAAGGGTCCCCGAAGGAGTAGGCAGAGGTATATAGGTAATACCCACACACCCACTTACCGCCAGAGGTTTATTAGGTGCCAACGTGACAGATGGCGAGTCCATCGCCGTTACTCCAGCACGACTATACATACGCCTTTGAATTTCTTCTCAGACGTATGCAGGTTTCCTCTCAATGTTTTCCTTCACCATTCTGCTCGTGGTGTGACTAATCACTGTACTTAAGTTAAATTAAACTCATTGGTACAGTCGGGATTCGAACTTGCGGTTTGTGTTTGTTACAAACAGAAACAAAGAGACAAAGAAATAATAATAAAGCAATAAAAAAGGTACTGAAACGTAGCAATATGCGTCCTGAAACCGGATTGAGACCACATACATGCTAATTATATTTCAGTGCCCATGTTTGGTTATTCCGGATTTCAAGATGAATGTCACTGTATAATAATTAGAATGACAAATGATTATGTACTTTTTGGTACTGTAATTTTCAATTTTAGGTTGAATACAAAAATAGGAACTCAATGAGGAGTTCCTATTTTTGTTAACCTCAAATGTTGTTCTGGAGCAGTTTCTTATGCTCAACAGCAGTTATTTCAACATTGCCAGGGTGAACTCGCGTATGACACCTCTGGATTGTTACCACACTTAGGCTATAATAAGCACTTCTGATCACGCGAGCCACATCATAGAGTAGCAGCTTGTTAGAACAAAAAGTGGAAGTGATATCAAAATACAAAATGAAATTACCAAAACAGCTAAATCTGCTTGTGCAGCGCCACCAATCATATTTGGTACAAAACTTTTGTGCCCAGGAGCATCAAGTATTGTAAAATGCTTCTTGTCAGTCTCGAAGTATGCTCTCCCCACCTCTACTGTTTTACCCTTGTCTCGTTCTGAAATGTAAAGGAGTTATAAATTATTGATAATAAGTGTAGGAAGCATGTATGGCGTTGAACAGTTTGCAATTGTAACTACCAGTTACAATTGCAAACTGTTCGATGCCGTTCCATGCACAAACAGACCTGTATAAAATTAATAAAAAAAAAAGAAATTGCATTCCTTACCTTCTTGGTTAGTGTCAAGGGCCCAGGACAGGTACCAAGATTCTCTTGATTTTTCTCTTGCTTCTCTTTCATACTTTTCCAGTGTCCTCTTATCCACCATTCCAGTCAGTGACATAATTTGTCCACCAATTGTAGATTTACCAGCATCTGTAAAATATACATATTTGCTGAAGAACTTGAAATTCTAATAGATTTCATAATAGAGATCATAGAACAAACTACTATTAACACTTTTTTGTCATTAGTGACAATATATTAAGTCATAGTACAAAAAATATTAATACATTAGGATGAGATTCTACACTTATTGATCTAGGCCCAAGGTAAGCAAAGCTTGTAACATCAATGGACTGGACAACAATGTTCAAATTTTTATATATACATAGACTAAGGTAACATGAATATCTTATCACATTTAATTAATAAACCCACAAACTTAGCTTTCAGGAGTGCGACCAATAACTTAAGGTCCAAGCACGACTTAAGATTCAAATATTACTATCAAATATTACTAACATTATTAAAGTTAAGAGATAACCACCTAATGTTAATAATAATAATACCCACTGACCTACGTGTCCGATGAAGACGACGTTTACATGCTCCTTCTTGCTTCGTGTATCCTCCACTCGAGGTGGCTTCTTCTTGGGAATTTTCTTGGCTGCTTCACCATCCTCCTGAACACAAACAGGCATGATAAAAGTATACTTAATGACTAAGGCTACTACCAAATATTGTATATTCTTATCTTGTATATAAATATCAGACAAGTCTCGTGATTACGCGTGTGTTGCGTGGCTGTAGTGCCTTAAGAATTGAATTCTAGCTTCATGATAAATATAGCCACATAAATTGACAAAATAGATTTCAAACAAATTCCTAGATCTGGGATTTAAGTTAGAGCTATCTTTCAAGATTCACAAATAATTATGTAACACATGAAACCTTGTGTAGTATTTCCTACTTTCTATTATTACACCCCGTAAGCTAATAATAACCAAAGTTGAACTCCTTAAGAAAAAGTAAAATCTATTTACTCTGAATGAATGGTGTATGGATTTGTTAGTTAGGTCTAAATACCTAAGACCAAAGTGGTTATTATAGATAAACACACATATACCATCATGCCAACTACCCCACAACCTACACTCACTAAGCAGAGAGAGTAGAGCACCCTCATTCCCCTAGACTTCTATACCTATTTTGCTTCGTCAATGAATGAATGAATCAATACCTGTTGTTCAGATTCATCCTCTTCTGCATCATTATTATCTTCAGGGGTAAGTAGTGCATCATCAGCCTCTACATCCCAACTGTCAGCTGTAGGTGAAACATCAGGTGGAACAGGTGGCGCCGCAACTGCAGGAACAGCGGCCGGCGGCACAGGTGGAGGCTCTTCGACGCGCGGCGAAGCGGACGCCGGTCCACTGTCTCCACTTTCTCCACTACCATCACCACAACCTGTTATACACATAAATACACATTGATGTTGGGCATGGTTTTCAGTCAAAAACCAGATGTGAATAAACATTTTTATAAACAGCAGTAATTGGATCATAGACTGTATTGACACCCTTTTTATAAGGTTCTAAATAAATACGAAACCAATTTTATAGTAGTTAAAACATTTAATTAAAAGATTAAGTCCACACATGTTTTATAAAAATCACCCTTAATTAAAAATAGTGGTGAATGTAAATAATAACTAACTGCATGACGAAAAACAGATCTTCTCTTCTGAAGAAGGCTTAATTGCTAAGTTTTCTCATATTAGTTACTATGTAAAAGTATTCACATGGTGATGATGCAGGCAAATGACATTCTTCAGAAGGGAAGGCCATGTTTTCCAGATAAATGTAGGTTCCCAGGCTAGCATTCAACTGTATTGTAACTTTTGTATTTATTTTATTGAAAGCAGGCACATATTTTTAAGTAAAAGATTAATTTCAAAGTTCAGTAGTAAATTGGAAAAGCATAACCAAATTCAAACAGGTCAGCAACTATGTTGGCCAGTGAAAGTTCAACAATTATTATAAGTTTGTCATTAATTTGTACATACCTCTAACCATTATTAACTTGTTAGTTACAATATTATATCACTGAAGTTACAACTTTATAGAAAGTTACGAAATTGTGTATATTAATCAAGTAGCTATATTATCGGGCGCCGCGTGTCGAGACTTAACCCGTTAGAACCGGATTCGGAAAAATAAAAGTCATCGAACGTGTGTTCCGTCTTAACACTGAACGACTATTAGATAGTGTGTATTACGTTCATATATAATTTTTAATATTGGACACGTCTACATGATACAAACTGCACTTTACGACAAAATAGATACAAAAGCTTCAATGCAGATAAGTAATGACAAGATATTACCATTCAAGACGGGACTCCCGGCAGAATTTGTTGAACCGCTTTCGGATTTTTGTGGTGTAGTGGGGGATTCAGTATTGTCGCTAGCCTGAGAAGGCTTACTAAAAGAAGGCACAAACTCCACGGCATTTACGTTCAACGTGGAAAATTTTGATGACACATCATTGGAATCGTTTGCACCTTGTTCACCTATGACATCAGCTTGACTTTCCCAAGAGTCCGGAGCACCGTTATTGGACATTTTAAAAACAGACAGTGTAAATTTACTAAATAAGTCTTTCTATTCCAATTATTTTTATGATTTATTCGCGTTCTTTTCTCAATAGATCCGCATGTGTCTTTATCTTGCACCGGAAGTTCATGGCAATTTGCCAAATATGTAGCTTCGCGACTCGGTAATATTCGGATATTATGATCGAGGCAGAGTGGCATAAAAGTTTAATTTAAATTATTTTGTTATTATATGGTCTTAATAATAAAGTATAATAAGTAGCAATTGCTTGGTACATAATTAAAAAAATTATCGAAAGCTAACTGACTAAGCATTTCCGGTAACAGAATTACCAGGCCAAAAAATAAATAAGGAATCGGATTCTTGTCCGCAACATTTTTTCTTTTTACTAGTGTGATCAACGACGTAATCATAAGTAAAACTCCTTGTGAAGAGCTTAATATTTTTTATTCTTATTGTTGTGAATATCATAGCACTTTTTAGGGCTATATAATATTTCTGTTAAAGTAACGTCAGTGGCCAAAAAAATACAAGTTGCTCAATCTCTCGGTTTCCCTCTCGTTAAATTAAATTTTATTGGAAGATATTTTCTGGAATAATAGGTGTATCTACGTGTTAATCCCGCAGATATCCCATCTCTGTCCCCAATTTGATCCAATTGCGATAAATACTTTTTGTTTGAAAGAGGAGGATGTGAGAGAGGAACCTTTCAGACAGGACAGGAGTTTCGGTAAGTACAAACGAACGGTTTGAAATAAAAGAATCTATATTATCTATATTAAAGATATTAATGACTATTACCTTTACGTCCACGACAGTTAGCCAAAAATATAGTTCTAGGTGATAAAAAGTTCGTGTTTCGCATACAGAATCTAAAATTCAAATAAAAAAATAGCCAAATCAAAATGGAAATTTTATGAAGTAATTAACGAATTTTTTACAGCATGATAATTGACGGAGTTGGTCCAATGAGTTGGTCAGAGAATGCGAAAGAAAAACAGTAAGTTGGTAAAATTATTGTTGTCGCCAGCGCTGGCCTTGCGAGAATAGTTTATAATATTAGTCAGTAAAAGTATAAGATATAGGTTTACTTGCTGTCTGGACTTCTCAAATTGTGCCAGTTTATGGAAGTGTCTTGTTTCGATATTAAGCTAAATGTTGCATTATGTAGACTATGTGGTGTTTTAAGCTTTATTTGCAATTACAACAATTAGCAGTATTTAAAAAAAAATTTGCTAACTACTTACAGATAAATTATTTAATGCAAATCGGTGTCCGCGGCAACGTGCCAAGTAGACTAGCAGATATATATAGTTTTGTGAGTTTTTGCGAAATGTTTTTATCTTATGAAAGTGAAAATTTGCGGAAATTGAAACACGCTCTTCTTGATTTTAAAATGTTCAATTAAGTGTCGTCCTTGATTTTGAGAAATGTGGAGATATCTGTGTTTTTACGTAGCGTTATTGTAAGTCTGTGGTTTTTCGTTCATATAAAATAAAATGGCTGTAGCCGATCGAACGTTTGCTTGCGTTTGACCGCTTTTATTCGTATCTCCAGTAGGTGGGTAACCTAATTTTGTTCATACATGCCAATGGTAATTTCAAACAAGAGATAAATGATATATTAAATTTTTATAATATATATTTAAAACTGTGACGGTTTATCGCTACGTGGAATTTCTTGTTTAGGTTTAAGTAATAGAACAAAAAACAATTAAGTGGTTCAATTTAGCACATCAAATGAGAAGTTGATCCTTAGGTCATGCGGCTGACAGTGTTTGAATCTTTCGTCCTGTGGAAATGTCTGTCCATTATAAATTTAAAAGTGCATTGGATTATGACACCGTTACATTCGATGGCCTACACATCTCTGTAGGAGATTTGAAGTCTTCTATATCCCAACAGAAGCGAATTGGTAAAACATCGGATTTTGATCTTCAGATCACTAATGCACAAACAAAAGAAGGTGAGTGAGTGCCATATCTTCCATTTAATTTAATAAATCTCATAAAGACAAATGAAATCTGCTTCCCATTGCATTAAGATATATACTGCACTTTTTTATTACATAGGTTATCCCGAATATTTTTTGAATTTTTCCAGTTTATGTTGATGATAACACATTAATACCAAAGAACACATCTCTCCTGGTCGCTAGAGTTCCATTGTCTCAACAGCCCAAGAAACAGTGGGAAGGTTCCAACAATAACCAGTCTTCCTTGAACAAAGATGTGGCACCTAACAAGGGATTGGCTGATCTGTCTCGCATGGAAGGTAGCGAACAGGACAAAATAAATGCTATGATAACACAGTCTACATTTGACTACGATCCTAGCAAGTAAGATGAAGCTGAATAATGCTTCAATGATTATTTGTTTAAAAGAGAATTATTTTCTTTGACCCCTAGAACTTTGATATATTTGTGGCCAGTATTTGTGCATTGAGTAGGGGTACTGGCCACAACACATATTAAGATCATTACTTAATTTGCTGTAGCTGAAAAATTCCAAAACACCTAAATATTTGTACAGATTAACTAGAAATAATTTATTTATATGCTGTATATTTATTTGTTAATAAGGATTACATTCTTTAAATGCAATTATATTCAAACTATATCCAAAAAGGTGTTATTTAAAGATAATTCAATTAATATCAGACAAGCCGTATTGTGTTGGTGTAATGTGTGTACATATGTAATACAGATACCAAAACTAGACTGTAAAGGTTTCTTTTTGTACTTTTTTGGTATTAAGTCTGTTAATTAGCTTGAGCTTTATGCCATTTTTGTTAAATACTAGTCATAAATGTTAAAATGTATTTTCAGAAAGAATATGGTGTCCATCCCATAATATGAGAATTTATTGTTTCAGCTATCAAAAAATTAGAGGACAGAATCAAAGAGGTATTGTACCTCCAAACTATGTCTGTTTCAAGTGTCAGAAACATGGCCATTGGATCAAAGATTGCCCTTCTGCCAATTCTGTAAGTTTTAAGAAACTATGGGCCAAGTATATACATATTTCTGTTTACAGATGATGTTTAATGACTGGTATTAAATTCTAGGCTGATCCTGTGGAAATAAGGCGTAGTACTGGTATACCACGAAGTTTTATGGTACCAGTTGAAGGACCTAAAGCCCCTGGCGCCATGATGACACCAAGCGGGACCTATGCTGTGCCCGCCGTTGACCAGTAACTTTAATTGATATTTATTGTCTGCAAGCAATGATGCAAAGTAAACATGCAGAAATTAATTTAACCAAAAGTTTTTTACTATATATTATAAAATGAGGAGTCACCCACCATGTCTGTATGTTTTGATTTGATGTTGTGTTGCCTGTCAGTTAGATGTTAAAAACATTTTATAATATGTACCTACAATATCATAATTTATTATAAAACCAATAATGTATTTCTGCATGTTTGTCTTGCGATAAAAATTGCTGGAAGTATGAGTATAAAAGATGTATAATTTGTTTTTACGTAAATCTTTTTTATTGTGCCCGTGCAAAATGGGGCGCTAGACACTAGTGGCTGATTGAATATATGTGTGTTTGCAGTGAGGCGTACATGGCGTCGGAGAGCGGCGCAGGCGCGGCGGGCGAAGCGCCGGCAGCGGGCTCTGGGGACGCGGCGCTGCCTGACGAGCTGCTGTGCAGCTTGTGCCGCGACCTACTCACTGACGCCGTCATGATCCCCTGCTGCGGGAACTCCTTCTGCGATGAGTGTAAGCCTCTTTAACTTTGAGTATTACAAAATTAGTCGACAGTTTATTATAGTACATGAACTGAAACTGAAAGGCCGTGGTGGCCGAGTGGTTCGAGCAGTTGCCTGCGACACAAAGATCGCAACCCGAATTCGAAAGTTCGAATCCCGACTGTATCGATGAGTTTTTCTGAACTACAGAAACAGTTCTGTTCAGTTCAGTTCTGTACAGAGATTAGACACACCACGAGCTTGACGGTGAAAAAACATCGAGAGGAAACCTGCATACGTTTGAAAAGTAATTCAAAGGCGTATGTATAGTCCTGCTTGAGGAACGGCGACGGACTCGCCATCTGTCACGTCGGCACCTAAAATATATCTCTGGCGGAAAGTGTGGGCATTACCTATACACCTCTGCCTAACCCTTCGGAGACCCTTGTGGGAAGGCGTGAGGATAAACTGAAAACAATACTCCAAAGAAAATCCCAAAGATATTTACAATATTTATTTGCCTGATGACCTATTTGTGCTTCTTCTGCAGGTATTAGGGGTGCTTTGTTGGAGTCTGAAGATCACGAGTGTCCAGATTGTCGTGAGAAAGAAATAGCACCTACTACATTAATTCCTAATAGGTAATGTAATTGTATATATAATAGTAATAATTGTGTAAGTTAGTGTATACAATATTAACTTTGGTCACTACTGACACACCTTAGTAAGGTTTCAGAATATGATCAAATTAATGTGGTACAAAGGACATTAAAGTAATAGTAAGTAGTGCTTATGCTGCCTAAACTGATAGTTGGCACTTCCATGTTGTTTTTGGATAGAGAGTGTGCTACGATATTGCTATTATAGTCTTGACGATGACATGTTTTTTTTATCAGGTTTTTGAGGAACTCTGTATCGTCGTTCCGGAATCAAACTGGCTACAGTAGGCGGATGCCGCATCGTCCAGCTGCGCCGCCGCCGATAAAGGCACCACCTCCCGCTTTGGGTAAGTAATGTTGCATTTGTATTGGCACTAATAGTTATGCGTGTTAACATTGCTCGAATATAACGATATACGAATGAGCCGAATTTGACCATGGCTTATCATTGAGAATAATCATAACAGTGTGCCAGCCCTGAGAGTGTGTTCAACAAGGCTTGTGAATGATTTAGATCCCCCCTCAGTCGCGCCGGCCCCCCAGCCGCCCAGCGCGCCGGCTAAGCCACCAACACAACACATAGGTATGCTTACGTATTTGCCTTTAGTTGTGACCGTCTCTTAACACTACTGCAATTGACTTGCTAATATGACTCCTCGGTGCAGGACAACAAACATATTATTTATTTATAAAATCTCATAAAATTGTAGTTTAATCGTATGAGGTGAAGGTTTAATGTAGTCTAAAAAACTTTAATACTAAAACAAATCTGTTATATAGTTTATATATATATATATTATTATTATATTTTATTCATACGCTGTATTAATACGTAAAAAATAAGTGACATTCTTTAAATAAAAGCAATTATACTCAAATTCCGAAAAGGCTATTTAAATATAATCCAAAGAATATGAGCCAAGCCGCATTGTGTCGGTGTAATGTGTGTACGTACGTAATGCGTTGAAGAGAGGCGGTCGGGGCCGGCATCGGAAACGGAGGAGTCTGGCGACTCGGGCGACGACCACGTGACCGTCACCGTGCCGCCCGCGCGCCGCCCTCCGCCGCGACGACACGGTACCGCGCCCCGCCTCGCATGCACTACGCACACGCATAACACGCATCGTGCGTCACACACCACATATCGTTTAATATCACGCACCATGTACACTCCTCATAATGCCACACCACAAATCATGTAACACCACACATATTTTACACCACTCATCTCTCATCTTACCCTTTAGATCATGATACACCGGCCATTTGTCATACTCATTATGCAGACTACACTAGTTGTCGAATGTATGTCGCAAGAGAATTGTTTCTTCGGTCCTACTATTCTTTTATACTAACTTCAATAGGAATATTTGCTTATAAACAATCTGCTTGTATTGCTAAATAGATAACACGATATTAATTACATTTAAAGAATATTCGTTGACCAAGTTTTATTGTGTCTAAGAAAGATAATCCCAGTTTGGATCCTTTTCTTGCGATGTATATTACATTTTATGGGTTGAATTAATAGGTAGATAGGTTTTAGCATATCAAGCATGGATAGTGTGCACTATGGCTGAGGCAAAATAGAAAACTATTTTAGTAACAATAGGTTTGCATGTTACCATTAAATGTGAATAATTATAACTCAGAGCTCTCATTTTCACGGCAGTGATGATAAATTATAATAGTTGTAACGTTATTCCGACAGCATGCCTCCTGAACCCATCGCTATTGTTAGTTTAATTTTTTTTCTGCATCATTAAACGACGGATTGTAACAAACACCAAGATGCAGATAAAAGCTATTGATAGATTGCGCCAGAATTTCGGCCGCCAGCTAGGTGCTGGAATTGCCGGCCTTACGGTTTACGTCATATCGTACACAGTACTTGCGTAAGTTGAGTAATACCCTATACATTTCAAGGGATGGGTTCTAATTTGCGTCTCTGATGCAACTCATACCGAAATAAACCTCTAACATTTGTGTTGTATCCTTATTTATATTATTTTTACAAAATGAATACTCGTATAACTAAATTATTTATTAAAAAATAAAGAAAAAAAAATTATATAAAAAAAAATAAAAAAAAGAAAGAAATATAACATATACAATATATTTGTCTATTAATAATTTGAAATGAATTTTCATCATTGATATATTGTTAAAATGACTAAAATATCCTAAAATAAGTAAGTTTATATTGAAATTATGGAATCATTTAAAAGCTCGTACAGACTAGTACTCGTGTAGATTTTTAAAATATTTTACATATCATTATGTGCCTTGGACATCGGTAAATTTAACGACGATTCTAAATAATTCCTATTATGTAAACTTTTAGCAAGACAAGGGATTATATCCTCACGCCTCCACATAAGGGTCCCCGAAGGGGTAGGGGTAGGCAGAGGTGTGTAGTACCCATTTTCCGCTAGAGATATATTTTAGTTGTCAACGTGGCAGATGGCGAGTCCGTCGGCGTTGCTCAAGCACGACTACGCCTTCGAATTGCTTCTCAAACGAGTGCAGGTTTCCTCTATATGTTTTCCTTCACCGTAAGGCTAGTGGTGTGACTAATCACTATACTTAAGTTTAAAAAACTCATTGGTACAGTCGAGATTCGAACTTGCGATCTTTGTGTCGCAGGCAACTACTCGAACCACTCGGCCACCACGGTTCTCACTCGGCACAAGGGATTTATGTAGAAATAATGATAACGGCGGCTTTCACTTGATTTTCATTTGGACTTGTATATAAATTATATGAACGAAAAGTATGTCATTTTGTTAAAAACCTGACAATACATATATATTTTAATGTTAGCTAATAGTCGGCTTAATGTAAACAGAATTACTCCTGGCGCTCGTAGCTATAGATACTGGTAAATTTTTCAACATTTATTTACCTGTGTTGCTTAATGTAATTTATGAATTAACTTATAGAATCCATGAAATGCATGCCAGTTATTGTGAAGCATGTAAGTGAGATTATTGAAGAAAGATTGAATGAATTCAGCATGTTATTGCATGTATGTGTCTTAAACATTTTACTGATGATGTATTAAGGAAAAGTATTGTAAAGATGAGTAAACAATTATGTTTGTTTGTTCCAGGGCCACCGCCTGGGCTAAAGCCACCTGGTATTAACACTCCTCCCAATTTGCCAGTTAATGTGAGTATTGTGCTGTTCGTACTTTGCATTATGATACATAGGGTATGCCTATGTATGTAAGAGAATTAAAAAAAATTTATTGATACTGATCGGCATGAGCCGGTACGGATCGGGCAGACTACGAGCGATAAACTTGGTGTTCCAAGCGTCCACAGGTATAGGTAACCGCTTACCATCAGCCTGCGGTGCAAGATTGTTAGCCAACTTGGGCCTGGCTTACATACATTAACTACATTCGAATTCGAAGTCTTAGTAAGTGTAACTGTAATATGATCTTTGAAAATAATACCCTGTTAAAGATGCCGAGAACTGAAGAACAGAGAGCCAGCACGCCGACCATCGATGAACGAAGGGATCCATTGTCATCTCAGGTACGGGTATAATATACGGTTGGGGATGCTATCCCAACAAGCTGCAACTGTGCCTCTATTGAGTGCGCTGCCTCCATTAAATACCTTGGTGTTATAGTGGAAAGTGAAATGGCTTGGAAACTTCAAATCCGCTCCGTTGCCACTCGCGTACGTAAACTTATATATGTGTTTAAAAAGCTGCGTAACTTGACGGATATCAGATGCATGAAGGATGCCTACTTTGCATTAGTGCAATCAATATTATCCTATTGTGTAACATGCTGGGGCGGCTCCGGTAAGTACCTTCTGCTTAGACTGGAAAGAGCTCAGCGGGCCCTGTTAAAAGTGGTAACAAATAAGCCATTACCTTTTCCTGCTACTGAGCTCTTCTCAATTTGCCAAGTACTCTCCGTTCGACAACTGTTCATATTTCACACTGTTTTGCGCAAACATTCTGAATTACCTTTTAATCCAAACTTTTCAAGCTCAAAACGTAGAATTGATATTGCCTGCCAAACCTTAAGACGGCCGACTGTATTTGCGAGTCGGTATTACCATTACATTAGTCCTATGCTTTATAATAGACTTAATAAAATATTAAACATTTATGCTCTTTCTTCATACAAATGCAAAATAAAATGTCTCGAATGGCTTAAATCTTTATCGTATCAAGATACCGAAGACCTTTTAACCATACTTACTTAATAAAAAATAATCAGTATACACTCTGCACACACATAAACACACACACACACACACACATACACACACAAACATACACACACACATATACACACGCATACACACACATACACACACACACACGCACACACGCATACACGCATACACACACATACACACACACACACACACATACACACACACACACACATACACACACACACACACAATGTAATCCAATAAATTTTTATTATTATTATTAAAAAAAAAACTACATAGAATTGGTTACACATGTCTGCGGTCTTACTATGCCGTTTAGCTTAGTGTTTACTGCACGCCTCTAGCCTGCCCTTTCTGGGTCCCTTATGATAAGGCGACCCCCTTAGCGCTGTGGTGGCAGAGGCTTTGCGTGAAGGTCGTAACCAAGATATTTCAATTTACAAATACGGCCAATATAAAGGCACGGTAACGAATAAAAGCTTGGTGTCATCATGTCGAGGTGAAGCTCACGTTGTATAGGCCAAGAAGATGACTACGGAGTCATATATTACAGCTTTTTTTTTGTATTCTTGCAGGTAGTCTACAATAGGGGGCCACCTCCGTTCATTCCGGGAGTCCCACCTCCATCAAGGCGCTTTAACAAGTGAGAAGTTTTTTGACAATATGTTTTTTTTTTGTAAGCAATAGTAGGTAATTATTAAGTGATTTTATTGTCTTCATTAGCCCCCCTTACCCAAGAGGCGCTGCGCCGCCGTTTGGCGACCGTTTCCCACCCGACCCGTACCAGCCGCCGCCGCCAGGCATCAAGGACTCTCCTTCCAATGGGTGCGTAAATAAATCACATAAAATATCTTGAACTTACATATCCAATTCAAATATTCATATCATATATACAGTTCATGTAAATCAAAATAACTGTGTCAAGAGTTCGGATCGAAATAACAAAATTATTAATGTTTCCAATTTCTTTTAGAAGTTTGAGACTGGGTGATATATTGTAGGCATCGAATAAAGTCGTCTTTTTTGAAATATTTTTGCTTGAGTTGGCAATACTCGCCTCAAGTTCGGCGTCTTATGTTAGTCGGCGCTACCTAAATTGAGCCACTTAAATCGGTTCAGGAGTAACGGTTAGGGCGTGTAGTTCGCCTCGGTTCCATTGCAGTCCTGCGGGCTGCCCTAGCGCAGACCTGTGAGGCAGCGGCGACTCGATTCTGTGTAGGATCGGCGAGGACCCGCTCGAAGCGTTCAACCGGATGATCCGCGAGAAAGAGATGCGTGCCAAGCGGCGTGAGGAGGAGCGGCGTCGTGGGATGTCCGGGTCGCGCTCGCCGCCGCGGGGGCCGCGCTCCCCGCCCCGGGGGGCTCGCTCACCTTTGCGCGGGGCACGCTCGCCGCCGCGGGGGGTGCGGTCACCGCCGCGGGGGGCACGTTCTCCGCCGCGGGGAGCTCGCTCTCCGCCGCGGGGGGTTCGCTCCCCGCTGCGTTCCCCGCTGCGCTCTCCGCTGCGCTCTCCGCTGCGCTCGCCACTGCGTTCGCCGCCCCGCTCACCGCCCCGCTCCCCGCCGCGTTCCCCGCGCCCGCGCGTTCGCAGTCGTACACCGACTCGCCTGCGCTACTCTAGGTTCGTCTGTTCCTCTTATCCGCTTCTGCATAGCATGTTTCGCTTTTGTATCCATTCACCCGTCTGTATATTGTGTAGTTTGCATGTGTAATCGCCCGTAACTCGATCCTGCATGGTGTTCGACTTCCATTCCAGTACATCTCCCAAGAACCTCTGTTGTGTATTTTTTTTCGTATTCAAGTTTGATTTATAAATATTTGTCGCTTTGTTTCAATCCAACGGTCCTAGTTTTAGGCTACTTTGAGAAATTTTAAGATTGCATGCAAAAATTTATGAGCTTGAATAAAAAAATACTAGTTAATTAGGTATCATATATTATAATTGAATGACAAATGTTAAGGTAGAAAAAGTGTTCAAACCCGCATTGACACGGCGATCTATAATTTTCGTCGTTGGTGTTCATAACAATTTTGAGTAAAGCGTTATGTCTAATTTGCATGGTAGTACAAAGTTGTCCAGTCGCCATCTGTGGCTATAGTTTGACACGCGTTTTTTCATTCGCGAAGGAAGTCTGTAAGCCTACTGATACTTGATTTAGAACAGGTAGAGTGTCCACATGTGTTTCATTAACGAATACTAAGCCAGTGCCCCCCCCCCCCCCCACTTGTCTTTCTGTGAGATGCTAAATATGGGTTCTACCGTACCCAGGCGCAATTTTGTTAAATTGGCTTGTTTTAATTTTTGAGCATGTTTTCATTACTACTAACTATAAAATCCAAGATACACACACCGCGCGCCCAGGTGATTGCTTTTCTGAGCTGCTCTTTGTAGAATAATGTAACTAACCTTCGATAGTTGTTGTGGCGGTAGGGCGATATGCCAGTGATGTAACATTGGACTTATACTGTTCGTATAGATCGCGGTCGTTGTCCCGCGGCCGTTTGCGGCGTTCTCCGTGGTCGCCGCGACGGCGCCGCACTAGAGAAAGGACGTTGTCACTAACTCGGTAGGCACCTACGACGACTAAACAATCGTCTTACATATGCTAAAAAAATCTATAAACACCCAATTAATGTATATTATACTATTAAATTTTATTTCATGTATAAATTATGTACATAATTTTTTGTATGCACTCTGATATTTCCGTTCTGGCCCTCACGGCTCAGAGGTTTATTTAACACACACTTTTATTCATTACTAGCTATGCCCGCGACTTCGCCCGAGTGGAATTTAACGAAAATAGTAATTTAGTTCAGTTTCCAAAATAAAAGTAATCTAAATTATTCCATTTAACATCAGCTATCTGCGAGTGAAAGTCCTTTTAAAATCGGTCCAGCCGTTTTAGAGATTACCCGGAACAAACAGACGGACAAAACATAAAAATAAAATATTGGTATATGTACCGTGTATACATTCATATGCATTCAGTAAAAAGCGGTTATTTTAATATTACAAACAGACACTCCGGTTTTATTTATTTGTATGTATCTATACAAGGACTACTGTTTTAGGACGAAATTTAATATTATTTTTTTTTGTCCGCCTCCTGGCGGAACCTCTGGCGGAAAGTGGGTGTGTGGGTATTACCTATACACCTCTGCCTACCCCTTCGGGGACCCTTGTGGGAAGGCGTGAGTATACATGAGTATACATTTTTTTTTGTGCGCAGGTCACCATCACCGCGTCGTAGGCATCGCTCACCAATGCGATATCGCTCCCCGCTCCGCTCGCCGCCACGCTCACCGCACCGCTCCCCGCACCGCTCTCCGCTCCGGTCGCCCCGTTCACCTCGTTCGCCGCGTAGGGACCTACCACTGCCTCGCCAGTTATCCCCGCACCGGTGAGTGTATATTCTAAGTTTTACTAACTACAGATCGCCTGATATATATATATATATATACAGGGGTATTTTTTCGGTAGGAGCCAAATTTTTTTTTTATATTAGAAGAGTGACAAACAAGCATACGGCCCATCTGATGGGAAACGGTTACCGTAGCCTATTTAGGCTCACGATACCAGAGTATCACTTGCGTGTTGCCACTCTGTGTTCGGAGAGTTATAGTGTATTATAGTAGGCAGCATAATGGGTTTAATCCCTCTGCTTCCAACACAATGTAACAATCCTCTCCCTCCCCAAGGAGCTCATTACTGGAAACCTTATTCACCGCGTAGGAACACAACACAAATAATTGTGTTATTTGCCTACGGACTTCTATAAGGTGGAGGTCCTGCCCCAGTCTGGCAGCTCCAGATTCGAAAGGGAAACCCATTATGCCCTACCTCTATTAAAAAATAAGGTCTTGAAAAATAAGATATAAACATTTATATAAAGAAGCTGTTTAATTATTATGGTCTGTATTTTGTTGTTTTTGTATTAAATTTACTGTAAAATGTTAATGTAAAAATATCCATAAAGGGTCTCCACAATTATAATATAATTAGGCGATCTGTAGTTAGTATGTAGTTGTAATTCGTAGGTGGTAGATAACTATGTACTAGGTGCCCCGCGGTTTCACCCTGGTGAAATCGATTTCATTACTATATTTTGTATCTAGATTATTGTAGATCTATTGTACATACATACATACATACATACATATAATCACCCCAACCCCCGACCCCCAACGGGGTAGGTAGAGAGCGCCAGTTCTCTTCTACATATCTCTTTCGCTTTTTCTAGATTTATTTTCGGAGCAACACATCCTATATCCTACATCCGACTCACAAACTTTCGCATTTATTATATTAGTAGGATTAATTATGTAAATAATATATATGATGAACCACGCTTTGAAATCTGTTTAGAACACTTTAAGTTTTTACGTCACTTTAAGTCATGTACTGTTAGAGAAGAGAAATTTACTCTGAATGCCTGAATAGAGATATAATTAAAGTAAGAAGTATAAGTTGAGGTTTTCTTACCAACAGATTTGCTGGAGTGTACGACGAATTGTTGTCCCCGCCCCGTCGAAGTGTTGAGCCGCCGTATGGAGCCAGGTACGATTGTAAAAGTCTAAATAGTGTCTTCGCGTGTCCCTTACCGTCGACTGCGAAAGTACGACATTGCCGTATTGAAATTGCTAAGCGGATTGAACCTGTGTTTACGATTCAGTGGACGAACTCGAATAATGCGTATTTTATTATTACTTATGGCCTGATGTTGTATTAGGAGTGAGGTAAAAAAGAACTTCTGATCATTTTCTTTATCCGTCCGTCACCTAATTTACCGTACCTAAATGATGGTTTATTAGCGTCATATTGCTGCTCAAAGAGAAGTCGCAAGCATTTGTATTCAACCAATGAAGTTATAAATCAACGTGCATCGGTACATCGAGACTTCGACTTCGTTGCTGAATATCGCGATAGCTATAATGTAGTATTTACGATAGATAACCAATTATTCCACTTACTGACTGACCAAAAAAAGACTGATAAAACTGTTTCTTAATTGTTATTTTAATTTATCGAGTACTTTAATGTGTATATCGTATTATATATATTCTAGATATATGGAAAGCTGTGTATGTAACTATTTAGATATTTAAACCGGATAAACGTTGTCTTTACAACTGTTTCTGGACGAGAAATATCTCTTCGTAAAGCACAACTTTTGTCAACCAATTGTAAACTTGTTTGCCACATTTGTGATGTTTACAGTTTTTTATAGGTACCTGAATATTTTACCTAGTCTAGTCCTAATGTATTTTTAACAGAAACATATATATGGATAGTTTTACTGGAATATATTCAATTAATGTGGGGTCTTTACAACTAGCACAGGTTTGACTACATTTCACTGATTCGCACTAGCATTTGTCACTTTGCTAGTACACTTCTCATAAGAAAAATCGCAAAACACCTTGCAAATTTCTGTTTTGTAAGGATTATCAGAAATATGTGTATATGTTTATTTATTATATATGTATTAGGTATATATGTCAAATGTCGTTTAAAAATATGATGTATTATTCACTATTAAACGGCATTTGAAGTATTTGTGACAAAATAGTACAGTTGAATACGTATAGTATAGGTTAATAAGAATAGCTTTCAAGAATATATAGCTAGCAAGAATATAGTATTCCGGATTATCAATAATTGTAAGCTTATCGAGATCGGTTAGTCATACGATTGTAACAACATAACAATAAACACAAGTTAAGATTTATGTACGTGTGCCTAGGTTTTATATACCTTGGGCCGTAGGTTTTAAAAAAGTGTTACTAAAATTTTATTTTAGACACTTGGTAAAGGTAACCCAGCTTGTCAATTGGTCAGCTTATGAAAGCTATGAACCTGTCTTTCCTCGTACATAATAGGGTTGATCATAAGATCATTATGACATTAACGTGTGGCGCCTTATGATATCTTATGATAATTTGTAGGTATTATTATTTATATCAGTATTATTGTTTGTTGTATTTTCAATAGTTCAAAAGTGATGGACAAGCATGCACCCTGTCTGACGGTTAGCGGTTACCTATTGTCATTAGCAGCACTGGCCGTCGTACCTAATTTATCTTTCGTGGCATAGTTGTAGTTGTAGTTGGGGGACACCCTTCAAGGAATCTTATACCTTGATGATCTCCAGTTTAAAGTACCTACTACTTTACCTAGTACAAAGCAAGGCAAGGATGATTACAATGCTTATCGTCAAAAGTAGCCGCTTACCATCAGGCGTGACCTCTGTAAGGACCTTGTATAATGTAGGATCATATTGACTTAGTGTAAGATTTTTTCATACCTACTAGTTGATGTTTGAATACAATACATATTTATGTTTATTCCATATGGGAAATAAAAATGTTAATTGTGTATCACATAGAATATAACGATACTAATTGACGTTCACGGTGCAAATTTTTCCAAGTTTAATTTGTCTGTGATTTAAGATGCACATTTGCTTCGTTTTGTAAGTCTAGCACAATAAACTTATTTTATATGCTGAATACCAAAATTATAGCTGCTTTTATGGAACAATTTTTCACGCCACATACACATTATGTGTTATTGATTTTAGTTATTACATGAAACCATACAGTAATTTTAAGTTTGAAAATATCTCGATATCCGACGCCTCCTCACACCGGTCGTCAATTCGCGGGCTGATTTGAAGCACTTATACATTCAATATTTATTAAATTATCTTCAACTTTGCAACTTTGAATCGACTGGTGATCTCCACAAAAGTGTAAAGCACCAGTCGATTCATATACGTCATCAAGGGCAAGACTACCCAAAGAATATATCCGTAAAAACATAGTAGCCATTTTAAAATAGCTATTGCAACTCATCAAGTGTGATTCCCATGAAATGTACCAGAAAATATTGCCGGCGGTCAATTATGCTGGTTTATTGTCTTAGTGTTGGATGTCTTTATTTAGTTTATCGATTTTATTAATAATGATAATACAAGATGTATATCACGCCTGTCCATAAGGTTGGGGTTTCCTGTTCCCGAAGGGGGGGGGGGGTAGGTAGGGAGGTGTATAGGTA
Organism: Drepana arcuata; assembly: GCA_016069955.1. Classification (NCBI taxonomy): domain Eukaryota; kingdom Metazoa; phylum Arthropoda; class Insecta; order Lepidoptera; family Drepanidae; genus Drepana; species Drepana arcuata. The sequence continues at coordinate 3,145 of JACCPG010002769.1, read as the reverse complement.
GTACCAAGACACCCACCAACGTGACGGATGGCGAGTCCATCGCCATTACTCAAGCACCATTATACATACGCCTAAGTATTTCTTCTCAAACGTATGCAAGTTTCCATGACCGTAAAGCTCGAGGTGTGACTAATCACTGTACCTAAGTTCAGAAAAACTCATTGTTACGATCAGGATTCTTGGGAACATACAATCTTTGAGTTGCAGGCAAATACTCGAACCACTTGGACATCACGGCTGTCCTATTTTTCGGGACAGCTTATACACATGGATATTGGTACAGACTGTTAGAGGGTGCGATATTTAAGAGCTAATAAGATTAATAACGCTTCATCACTCTAATATTTAAAGTGTGTTGCTTGACGAGATTGGCTGAGGTAGGTATTCGGTACTTGTATTATCGAACAGATTATATATTTGTAAGGCTCACAGGAGCTTTTGGGCAATCTTTCTTACTCTTTCTTTCCCCTCATCCACATTTATCATATACTTACATATGTATATACTCGGCGGTTTCTTGTACTACTTTTTGATTTTCACTTCTGTAAGAATGCTCCGTGAATGTGGACGAAGCGAAGGAAAGGAGGTATGCAAGTCTAGAGAGAAGTGGCGTTCTATTCTCTCTGCCTACCCCGTTAGGGACTCGGCGTGATAATATGTATCTGTGTAAGAATGCTCCGAAAATGGGCTTATCGAATTTTGATGTTTTGCATTAAAAGTGTTGAACCGTCATAACGAATAAAGCATTAATTGATTAATTAATAGCGGAATGAAATTTCATTAATGTGATTTTAGTTCCTTAGAACTACTACAATAATACGTGGACTATAGTTCACGCTATGTGATATTGTTATAAATTTCCTATTGGTTTGTTTATAGTTTCATATGTGGTCAATATTTTAAAGTAAATAAATATTTTTCAAAAATCGATTTGGCTATTATTTATTTCTTAGAATATATATTATTTATGTAAAAAATCTTTTGTTAACGAAAAAAAATATTAACCTACACATTGTACCTCTAGTGTATGTTTATTTAGGCATGGTCTCTTTAGCCATCGATGTCTTACCTATTTTTATATTAAGTCAAAATCTAAAGTAAAGATAAAATTACTATTTGTTGTTTAATAAAAAGTGATCAATGAGTTTGCAACTTCTTTTCGTACTTTTATTTACGACAGTTTACTTTTAAGTTAAGGTTAGGTACCTTAACTTAAAAGTAGACTGTACATTTCCTTAAACATTTCACAGTAGCCACTCTAAACCTACCCCGCGTCTTCCATCGTGTCGTCTTGAGATCTCTTTGTAATATTTGTTTCACTTTTCCTTAATATTGGTAAAAGATATAATGGGGGATAGTCTCCAAAAGAATATATAAAAAATATACTGAGTTTGCCTGATTGAACTTCTAAACTTTATCACCAAACTAACACGTAAGTTTTTTCTGGACAGTTTTAACGCCCCAAATAGTTTGCAACTCATTATCACTTTCACAAGCTTTCAGATAAATGTGTAGTTCCTATTTTAAATGTATGCGATGTTTTTTGAAGTGAGATTACCCAGTTTTACTGACCGTATCATCCTTTTGTTTTGATGTTCATATACTTAAAAAGTAAAGGGTGTAGAGCAGCTACTACTCGTTAGTTTGCGTTGACATTGCAATCAATGGGTAGCTCTAATAATTTTTAATGGATCATCTGTAGGCTTGGCTCAATTCTTGTGCAGAGGTCAAGCCTACAACCGCCGGTCTCGTTGTTTCAGATATATGTTTGTCGACTTTTTGAGTATTTTATTAAGTCACAACTGTAATGTACTTTATTTTAATCGGAGATATTGTAATGATGATATAATTTACAATAATGTCGAATAAGTGTCATGGTTTGCAAGTCATTCGACATATGCGTTGTACGTGCACTTTAGTATAATAGATAAAAGTCATAATTTCTCTGTGTGCTTATGGTGCAACCATTTAAATTGATAACCCTACCTACTATATATGCAATATTAATATATATAGAACTGTAAATTAATCATGTATGTATATAATTTAATATTTTGGAATTGTGTATGTATACATTTTATATAACTGATTTTGTTTTGTAGTATATAGGTGTAAGTTTAATTTAATGGGTGATATAAAAGCTCTGCACGATCGTATAATGCAGTGGACATGGGTTATTATATAATTCAAACAAACTATATACTACATCGCTATAATTTGTATACCCAACATGCGTTGTATTGTTACACAAATGTATGAATATCCGGATGTCCTTTCACATACCGTCATATTTATTATGGTCTTATTAACTGTTATTAGCGCCCAAAATATAGCTGACTTGGTCTCCTCCACCCTGTATTGGTGATACATTACGCGCATTTTAAATCGTTATGATATAAATAACGTTGTAACGCCATTATTTTGTACAACTAATAAAATTCTCCAACAAAACTATCATATACTATATGTATTGTAACAGTTGCAAATAATAGCTTTTCACATATAACCCTGGGTAATCTGGGTAATAATCCTGGGTATCAGGTGGGATGTGAGTAATTTGATTTAAGTAATTACATTCATGTTATAATATGTAGCATACACATTTTACTTCGAATATCTATAGAAACAGAACGAGTTCGTTGCAATTCATATAAGTTAGTTGTTTAAAATGCCGTCAAATAATCACTATCAATTTTAGTCTTGTTTATCACGTAATACTAAGTTAACGTAACACTAACTAAGTTCCGCATTAGTTGCATTCCCAAACAAATATAGCTTTTTTTTTAATCTTCTTGGCGCGTTGCCTCGGGATACCGATTTTGGACAAATATTTTATCTGTATGTAGTTAGTTTCAACTGTTCCTTGTAAATATTGTTAACTATAATTGTTATTGTTAATAAATAAACATAGAAAATTTCTAGGTAATTTTTAGAAAATAATCTACGTAAATAAGGCTAGCTTATAGCTACTATTTTACTTTATTATCTTTATGTATGTATCTTTGTAATCGATGGTAAACTAAGTTTTTTTAATACTAATACAAAATTTTAAAACAATCATAGCGTTGCAAACCAGGCATGGTTTACCAGGCATGTTGCATCTGAAAAGAAATAAAACAATATAATTATTTGTTTACTTAGAATA